>JAMWET010003267.1:52500-62111 GCA_024036415.1 Prochilodus magdalenae
TAGCCGCTGTCTGTGTGAAGGTGAGAAAACTAACGATGATTCATGTTCTTCATATTCCTGTATGTAAACATTTCACCAGTGCTTTTTACATAGCTGTGTGGAGCTGTGCTGAACTAATCCATCAGAAGGGTGGTGACCCCCCCCCCCCCTTTTTCCGGGCTACACCCCCACCACCAAATCAGTCCTGAATCCCACGGTGGGAAACTCAAGGGTGGGGTTTGTGGGGCAGGTCTGGATAGGAGCTGCGTGTACCTGCAGGCATTTCGGCCAGTCGTCCAGAGATTTCCCTCAGAGCCTCGGCCCAGCGGGAGGTGGAGTCAGCCATCATGCTCACGTTATATCCCATATCTCTGAAATACTCAGACAGAGTAATACCTGCACACACACACACACACACACACACACACACAGACACACACAGACACACACAGACACACACACACAGTGTTACACACTAACCTGGTTTTATCCATAGTGTGAGGAATGTTTTTATGATCATAATGGTCTGTCTGTTTATTTCACCGTCTGTATGGAAACAGGCTTGTCCCTGGGCTGCTATCGTATGTCCTCAGACAAGAGCACGGGACAGTCTGTCCCTCTCCGTTTAAACTGCTCTCAGATCAGTACCTGTGTAAATAGAAGCCTCTCGAGCTGCTACAGGCATGTTGGAGGTGTTGGCCACCAGCGACGTTCTCCTCATTATGCTCTCCACCTTACCGTCCACCTCCATCGTCAACTGTCGGAGTAAACACACAATTACACTCAGAGCAAGAACAAGGGGAATCCGCACACGTGCAGGTTCACTGCCGGTTTGGAAAGCCAATAAGGTGGCTGTATTTGTCCTGTAGACATGGTGACACCTAGTTCCCACCACCACCATCACCACCACCACCACCACCACCACTGAAGAAATCTGAACCATTTCACCCAAAAACATTTCAAATTCCCTTTATAATAATACTGCCGCACTGACCTCTGGGAAATCCCGCAGTACTTCAGACATTTCATTCCCGCGCTCTCCGCACCCCACGTAGATGATGACATCACTGTTAGAGTATTTGGAGAGAGACTGAGAGATGACCGTCTTTCCGCACCCAAAGGCTCCTGGGATAGCTGTGGTACCGCCCTGAACACACCTGGACCCAAACATGTTTACGTATCAGCCAAGTTCAGTAAAGACTCAATCAACAGAAGTCATATCGCCCCCTACTCTTCCTGTAGTGTATTACAGCTTGTCAGAAAGGCTGTGGGGATCAGATGAGGATTAAAGAGTGAAATAATATCAGAGTGTATGAACATTAAAGCATGCCTTCGTTTGTAAACACCACCTTTCACCATAACCAGTGTCTCTCCATGTTCACTCAGGTGTGCTGACGGTGGAGCAGAGGGGCGCTGACTCCTGTGTGACCTTCTGGCTCTCCCTGTTAGTCCTGCTGTAGGAGCCAGGCCTGCTGGAGTCACTGCTGCACTCTGTTAACACCGTATAGTGTGTTCAGGTCTGTCAGAGCTAACAGTCTGTCTGATCTCTCTGTTCACACCGTATAGTGTGTTCAGGTCTGTCAGAGCTAACAGTCTGTCTGATCTCTCTGTTAACACCGTACAGTGTGTTCAGGTCTGTCAGAGCTAACAGTCTGTCTGATCTCTCTGTCTGAGCTGACCTGCTGCCCATCCTGTGCGGTCTGATGCTGGTGCTACATCTGCTCTGACTGGGAGCCACTGCTCACCTTTAACCCCCACGGAGCTCCTGGCTGACCTGCACTGTGGAGGCTTGGCCTGCGCCCTGCTGACCCATCCGATGACCCAGCTACTGAACTACAGACCAATCAGACATTTACTCCTCCACCTTACAAACACTGAACGCTCCTTTTCTGTGCTGGTCTTGTATCTGGTGTTGACCCGAGGAGGATGGGTTCTCCTTTTTTCAGTCTTGGTTCCTCTCGTGGTTTCCTGAACTGAGGGGGCTTCTCCTCGCCTCTGTGGCCCCTGGCTTGCTCACTGGGCGCCCGGACACCAGGTCCTCTGTAGCTGCTTTGTGATACATCTGCTGTAGAAGGCCGACTAGACTTACGGGAACAGGGCATCCAGCACTCTCTGGCCGGTGAGTAGAGGATGGTTAGCCGGTAGTTTCTCAGTGACCGGTCGCACCTGTCGTACGGGCCACACCTGCACCATGGTGAACTTCTCCTTTACACCCTCAAACTCCAGTTCCAGCACCACGTCCTAACGAACACAGAAACATGGTTACTGAGTCACTACGAAGTCAGTTCTGATAAGGTTCTGGTAGCCAGCTAGTCTTTCTGTGTCAGGATTCCTCACCAGTCGCTGTGATGTCTGTGCATGCACACCGTGTTTAAGATCTACTCCTAGATGTTTAGTGATGCTTAAGTCAGAGGTCCGTGAGGGTAATGCCGAGAGGCTTCTGATTGGGTTCCTCTGTGGATTTTAAAGAATGTCCTGGATCGAAGGCGTGTTGTTGACGGACTGTGCTGCATGTCCAGAACTTGCTGATGTTTAGGGGAATATATATTATTCCGTCTACCTGTGCAGGGTTTCCTGAGCCACACACAGCCACACAATCCCAAAGCATAACAGATCCACCGCCGTGCTCGTAAGGTGGCCCGGCGTTCCATTTATCAATACTGCTCCTTTAAACGTATCGACGCCGTCCAAAGGAAAACATGTAGCTCCATTTCTGTTGATTTTTACTTTTAAGCCTCATTTGATTATATGAGCTGCTGTGTACACTGGGTGTGAATTTCATGAAGAAGGGACTAACAGAAATGGCCCAGAACTGCTGGGAAAGACGTCTGGTTCCATTGACTTGCATTCAAATTAAATGAGGTTTTTGGCCTCTCCTGTAAAGTTGCCTTTGTGGAGATACCAGTTTTTCATTTGGACAGCGATGATATCTTTCTGGTTGTGGATAAAGCGCCATGTTGTCACATCATCAATCAACAGCCCCTGTTTACAAAAAGCCCTCTAGATTATCTAGATGGAACAGCAGATGTCCCGCTGTACAGTGGAACGCTGTAACAGCACCCGGGCCAGCTCAACCCTTCCCCTGGGGGTCCAGCATGTTAGCAGTTCTATAGGAGGGTATCTTTGATCTTTACCTTGATGCCCATGGCTCCTTTACCTGCTAGTTCATGACAGTTGGGATTGTGTAATGTGTGAGCTGCATTATATATAACCCTTCCCCGAGTGAGAATTCCCTTCGCCTGTTCCTGTATGAATAACGTGCAGTGTGGAAGTAGCCCGTTGCCTGTGACTCACAGAGACGTCGTAGTTTCCTGGTGGGGCGAGGTAGGTGACGGTCCCTCTGCTGCGGGGTGGCAGCATGATCTTGTGTTTGATGAGAGAGTTCTCAAGCACCAAACCGTAAATATCACCTCCAGTGATGTGGCTGCCGACCTGAGGACAGAGGAGCACGCCCAGCACGCTGGTAAAGCCTTCTATTCATTTCAACTATTTAGTCACAAAAAAAAAAAATGGCCGTCGACTCCCAACCTCATTTATCATACGCCAGTCTAATCAATAACGCCCTGTGTGCCCAACAGGAGCACGCACCCTCTTACCCTCAGGCTCTGAGACGGAGAGAAGTGCCATTTGGAGTGTCGGTTTAGCGCCCCCACGTTGACTCCGCGGGGGATGTAGATGCTCTTAGTGAGGTCGTTAATGTCCTTCAAGGGCCGCTGGATTCCGTCAAAGATCGATCCCATGATGCCTGGCCCCAGCTCCACGGAAAGGGGCTTCCCAGTCCGCAACACAGGGTCTCCGACACATACTCCGGCTGCACGTCGCTCAGGAAACCAACACTGCTGTGAAGATGATTAGCCCTTCACAGGTTACCACATATAAACAGCCCAGGGCTCTTCGGCTACCGGGCGAGCCCAGGGCGCCTCCACTACCAGCGAGCCCAGGGCGCTTCCACTACCAGCGAGCCCGGGGCGCTTCCACTACCAGCGAGCCCGGGGCGCTTCCACTACCAGCGAGCCCGGGGCGCTTCCACTACCAGCGAGCCCGGGGCGCTTCCACTACCAGTGAGCCCGGGGCGCTTCCACTACCAGCGAGCCCGGGGCGCTTCCGCTACCGGCGAACCCGTGGCGCTTCCGCTACCGGCGAGCCCGGGGCGCTTCCACTACCAGCGAGCCTAGGGCGCTTCCACTACCAGCGAGCCCGGGGCGCTTCCACTACCAGCGAGCCCGGGGCGCTTCGGCTACCGGCGAGCCCGGGGCGCTTCCGCTACCGGCGAGCCCGTGGCGCTTCCGCTACCGGGCGAGCCCGGGGCTCTTCGGCTACCGGGGAGCCCGGGTCGCCTCCGCTACCGGCGAGCCAAATAGCAAACGTCCAAGTGCCATCCTTCTACAAGTTCCTTCTACTAATCAAATCAGTTGGAGTCCAGAGTCAGACACTTAAGGTCTGGCAGAACATATACTCGTACTGGACGTCACATGGACATAGCGCTGCCGGGCTCGGTTCAGGTTCAGTGTGGTTGGGGTCTTCCTCCGACAGGAATCTGAGCTACGCTGTAAGTGAAGGATACAGGTCTCCTCATAGACTTGGATGGTTGCCATGTCTCCCTCCAGCCGAATAATCTCCCCCACCAGCTCGCTGTGGCCCACCCGCACCAGCTCGTACATCGCAGCTCCTGCCATGCTGGAGGCCGTCACCACTGCAGGAGACACACATTCATACATACACACTCATACCAATACAAATATTAAGAGGCAGGTTCTGTCAGACAGCGCAGGTACTGACCGGGTCCGGACACGCCGTGAACATAACCGAACTGTCCCTCCCGCTCTGCATCTCGAATTTTAGGCAACTTGGAAAAATCCATCCTGGATCACTGTGTGTCTGAGAGAGAGAGAGAGAGAGAGAGAGAGAGAGAGAGAGAGAGAGAGAGAGAGAGAGAGAGAGACAGAGAGAGAGAGAGACAGAGACACAGAGAGGGAGACAGAGACACAGAGAGAGAGACACAGACACAGAGAGAGACAGAGACAGAGACACAGAGAGAGAGACAGAGACACAGAGAGAGAGAGAGACAGAGAGAGAGAGAGAGACAGAGAGAGAGAGAGACACAGAGAGAGAGAGAGACAGAGAGAGAGAGAGAGAGAGACAGAGACACAGAGAGAGAGAGAGAGAGAGACACAGAGAGAGAGAGAGAGACAGAGAGAGACACAGAGAGAGAGACAGAGAGAGAGAGAGAGAGGGTGAGAGGAGAGAGAGAGAGACAGAGACGAGTGAAGAGAGAGAGAGAGAGAACAGAGATACACATAGAAAGAGAGAGAGACAGAGCAAGAGACACTGGCTTCGGAGTACAATATGATATTTCCCCTTTTCAGAGAGAGACATCAGAGACACATCACAACCTCCTCACTTACGCCTTATTTCGAGATAAAGAGAGACACAGAGCGATGACACAGAGGAGGACTGAGAGAGACCGGAGAGTGTTAGAGAGTGGAGAGATCGAGAGAGAGAGAGACGAGCTCGGAGATGAGAGCAGAGACAGAACAGAAAGAGACGACGATGAAGTTTTATGGGCACCAGAGATAGGGACGAGGGAGAGAGAGACAGGGACAGAGGACGCAGAGATGACGAGACACACGAGAGAGAAGAGACAGATGAGATGAGACACAGAGATCATCCTCACTCGGACGAGAGAGAGACAAAGACACAAGGGCTGACCGAGAGACACAGAGAGGAGCAAGACGAGAGAAGAGGACAGAGAGAGAAGCAGATGAACGACGAGAGAGCGGGAGAAAGACCCCACAGAGAGCAATGAGAGAGACGAGAGGAGAGAGAGAGAGACAGAGAGATGTTAGAGAGAGAGATGAGAGACGGAGAGATCTGAGAGAGGACAGAGAGAGGGAGAGAGAGAGAGAGAGAGGACACAGAGAGAGAGAGAGAGGAGACAGATGAAGAGAGAGGAGAGAGAGACAGAGAGAGGGCGTAAAACGAGAGAGAGAGAGAGCGACAGAGGAGAGAGAGAGAGAGAGAGACGAGCCACCTGAAGAGAGCATCGAGAGAGAGAGAGAGAGAGAGAGACGGTAGAGACACAGGAGAGAGAGACAGAGACAGAGAGAAGAGAGAGAGAGAGACCACAGAGAGAGATGAGAAAATAAAATACATTTTAAAAAAAAATTATAAATATAGCTGTAAATATATTTCAGAATTCTGGAAAATTACCCGATTCAATAATTCGAGAATGACAGCGCCCCGTTTATATATATCACTATACAGAGAGGAAATAAAATCTCGATCTGTAGAGTCTCTGCTTAAGCCTCTCCGGGGGTGGGACTTGAGAATTCTGCCGTTCTACCTTAAATGGGGCCTCCAGTTTGCTGCTTACTTGCTGCACCATTTAAGGTGGAACGGTTGCGAATAGCAGATTACGCAGCACATCATTGATCCGCAAACGGCATTCCCCAAATACTCCCTCGCAACACCTTTCTGACGTCCACTTCCTGCCAATAAAACATACATTTAAATACAACTATGATAGCTTATGGCTTTACGCGTCAGACTCAAACGCGTGACGCTAGCTCGAATCTCCACCTGCACCTCTCCTGAACCCCATCTACCTCCCAAACCGCGGCTGCGCTCGAGCTACGCGACCTCCAGCTGGAGTCCTGGAGTCAGTAAACCCCGGGCAGGTCCGAGCTCCTCTTACCGTTAACCATCCAGCAGAAGCGTGTGTGGAGCACAGGGAGCAGTCACGACAGCGCACAGGTCAGCTGACAGCAGCAGGAGCAGGGCTTTAAACGTCACACAGGAGGAAGGTGTTCTCCATTAGGGCTCAGAGCACAGGTTAACCCCTTAATGCCCATGCCTGAGAGCTCTGCGCACTCTGCAAACCATATAGCTGAACCTAAAATAAAAAAAAATAGGAGATCATTAGTTATGGTAATGTTTATACATAACTCACTCATAATCACACTGCTGTGTATGATATAAGCTAAACATAAAATTAAATTAAATTAAAATAAATAAATAAATAAAATTAAAATAAAATAAATTTATTTATTTATTTATTATTTATTTATTTATTTATTTAGCGCTGCTGCCCGTCCTGTGTGGCCTGATGCTGTTGCTTCATCTGTCCCGACTGGGAGCCACTGGGAACCTTTACTACCACGGAGCTCCTGGCTGTCCTGCACTGTGGAGGCTTGGCCTGCGCCTGCTGACCCATCTTAGACCTTATGAACCACCAACATCAATTACAGACTAAATCAGACATTACACTCTGCTTTCTTAGTGGCTGTATGGTATACTGGTGTTGACCCGAGGAGGATGGGTTCCCCTTTGAGTCTTGGTTCCTCTTGAGGTTTCTTCCTTCCTAACTAAGGGAGTTTTTCCTTGCCACTGTTGCCTTCGGCTTGCTCATCGGGGGCTCGAACACCAGATTCTTTGTAAAGATTCTTTGTAAAGCTGCTTTGTGACAACATCTGTTGTAAAAAGCGCTATAAAAAATAAATGTTGTTGTTGTTGATAAAGTTAAAAAAAATAATAAAAAAAAAAAAAAATAAAAATTAAATTAAATTAAATTAAATTAAATTAAATTAAATTAAATTAAATTAAATTAAATTAAATTAAATTAAATTAAATAAAGGGTTCCTAAGTTATGGCAATGCTTATACATAACTCACTTATGATCACACTGCTGTGTATGATATATAAGATAAGATAATCCTTTATTAGTCCCACAGTGGGGAAATTTACAGTTACAGCTGCAAAGGGATAGCAAGTTACTCAGTACAAAAAATAAGACAGGTGAACAGAACAACAATATAAACATTATAAATTATAAATAATAATAATAATAATAAGATTGTCCCCCAGTGGGGAAATGTACATCGTTACAGTAGTGTAGCAGCAGGACAGATACAGAAGAAGAGGTAGGCTAAACTGCAAGCCTACAAAATAAGAAATAGACCAGACTAACAGAACATACATAAAATCTCTTGTGAGGTAATAAAAATATGTATATTGATATGTATTTAATGTCTGGCATGTTTAACGTGCTTGGGTAGTGGGTTTATGTAGGTTGGCATGTACCCCGACGTTCCAATGGATAGGTGGGAGATCACATAAGGAACCAAGGCTTGGAGCTGAGGCAGTCAAGCCCATGGAGCAAGCGAGCGTAATACAGCAGAATTATTGCATCCCTGTTCATTACCATTGTGTTTACGTGAGGCTCAGCACATTAACCAAAAAAACAAACATCTAAAATAATATTTCTCCTGTAATTTGTTTATCCTGTCTGATTCTCTTACTCAGAATGTTCACCGGTGGGTTAGGATAATAAATAAATGACGGCTGGTTCCCTTTACTACCACTGTAAAGAAATCCTAAGTGTACCATGTTTCTCCACAGTGAGCCATTTCAACACTGAACCGGTCTGATCAGTCATGATTTGTGGATTGCCCCTTTAATGCAGGGGTCGGATGGGAATGGGTTAAAACAGAGTTGGAGCCAGAATGGCAACAGAGCAGCTTCTCAGTTTTCCCTCTCGCCTCCTTGTTTGCTGAGCTGTGAGGGGTCCCACCGACTACAGCCCTGACCTATATATTAATTATATTGATAACAGAGAAGATCTGTTGTTTTGATTCAATCATAAGCCATCATAACTCGCTTATTCGAGATCGAGATAAACATATTATTGTGCTACTCTGTTTATTTAAATGTTGGTTGAGCTTCGCTCCTCCTTACATGCGGTGCGCTGTGGCATAACAGCACCACATCCGGCGAAACCAACAGCCTGTACTGTTCTGGAACGGGACTGCGGTCGGCTCTGGCGGGCTGGTTTTTGCTTGACCTAACGTTTACCGGCCGTATATGCGGCTTCTTATTTCCGGCTCTTTGTTGCTGATTTGATTTATTAGGGTTTTTTGGTGCTTTTTGAGTTTGGCCGCGTCCCGTCGTGGTGCGGCAACCGAATTTAACATTTGTGTGCGATTAGGTGTGCTGCAATTCCGCCCTTTCCCTCTCCCATCTTTGGTCAAAGTACGACCCTTGTTCAGTGCTGTTAGGTTCATGGGGAACGAGTGCGCGTTCCAATACTCGTGTTACTAACTAGGGCCCACTCACGTTTGGTGCCTAGTGTCATACCTTTTATACTTGCGTGTTTGAGTCACAGTATTTGCCTGAAGTAGTGTTGTAGAAGATATGATCGTAATTATATACCAAGTAGAAGTCTTAGCTCGTATTGTGTTCTAGTGAGGACGCATAGAGCTAGGACGTGGCGTCTTTAGTAAGTGCGGGGGCACAGTTTGCGAGAGTGTTGTAACACGGCCGCCTGGCTAATAAGCTAAGCTAGCACGACACTGCAACACTGTATAGCCGCACATGATCTATTTTCATCTTCTCCGACGGCTTCTTCGTGGAATCCGTATCATGTTCTTTATGTTTGCACCATTTCAGCGCTTTCTCCCGTTAATGTTCTAGCTTCCAAAGTCCTTAACTAACGTAGTGCACCGACCTTTCCGAGTCTCCAGCATTAGCTGTGCTATATCTGCCCACCGTTTCGCGCAGCACACTTCCCCACCTAGAGTATAATTTGCAAAATATTGTTTTTATTACCACCAGGGGTGTCTAAATAAAGTAAACGT
>JAMWET010003268.1:0-32500 GCA_024036415.1 Prochilodus magdalenae
AAAAACGACGGTTATTAACTTCCTGTACTTATTATTCCTCAGTTATGGATGCAGTCAGTCGATGCTATTGCATTAATGTGGTCTTCAAAATAACCATTACAGAGAGATCATGCTTTTCACAGCTCGTCTAGCTTACGCAGCTAGCTAGCTAATCTTAGCTACATAGCTACTGCATTTCTGTTACTTTACTGTCTTATTTCGACGTTTTAGAATAATTATAAATAGTTTTACTGACCTCACTGTTCCGTTTGTTTCTGTGGGGTTCATTCAGTAGCCTGTCGGTTTGTTTCAAAACTGTGAAGTAAGATGCTAACTTAGGGTGCTAAAGTAGGCCATCTGACTTGAGTTATAGCTCGTTTCATAGTTTAATATTTCAAAGCTAGCTATCTAGCTCAGCTTGACTAATTCTAGCTATTTTTAGAGCTAGTAAATAATCCTAGCAAATTTAGCCAGCTAACTATCTATCTAATTTAGCTTGTAGCTAACTAATCTAGCTACATAGCTACCCGCATATCAGTTTACAACTGTCTTCAGTTCGACCTTTTATAACGAATATTAAAAGTTTTACACTGACACCTAAACTGTTCCTTGTTTGTTCTGTGGGTGCTCATTCTGGGTAGGGGGGGTTTAGCCTGTCATGTTGTTTCAATACTGCAGTAAGATCTAACCTAGCATGCTAACTAGACTAATCTACTGGAACTATATTGCCTATTTTCATATCTTTTAATATTTCACAGCTTGAGCTAAGCTAACTTAGCTAGCTACTAATCCTAGCTAACTACGAATAGTTAGCTGACCTAATCTTAGCTACATCTAGCTACCGCGATACTCTGTTACTATAACTGTCTTATTTCGATGCTTTTAGCATAATTATAGTGTGTAGTTTACTGAACCTAAAACTGTTCCGTTTGTTCTGTGGGTTATTCAGTTAGCCTGTCGGTTGTTTTTAAATATGGAAGTTAAATGCTAACCTAGCGTGCTAACTAGGCTAATTTGACTGGAGGTTATTAGCTTGTTTTAATAGTTTAATATTTCACAGCTCAGCTAGTTAAACTTAGCTATCTAGCTACAGCATATCAGTTACTAACATCGTATTTTGAATTTTTAGAATAATTAAAATAGTTTACTGAACTTACTGTTCCTTGTTAGTTCGGTTAGCATAACAGTTGTTTCAAAATAAAGTAAGATGTTAAAGTAAGAAAGTAAGATGCTAACCTAGCATGCTAACTAGGCTAATCTGGCTGGAAGTTATTAGCTTGTTTTAATAATTCAATATTTCACAGCTCAGCTAGCTCAACTAGCTAACTAATCACACAGTATCTATCACACAGTGATGAGACACAGGAGCACATTCAGTGCAAGACTCATTCAGCCAAAATGCACTACAGAACGTCACAGGAGGTCATTCCTACCTGTGGCTATCAGACTTTATAACTCCTCCCTTAGAGCAGGAAACCATTCACATGTACAGTATAACAGTAAAACTAATTTAAGTTATATGTGTGCGACAACTCAAACTGCAATAATTTCTGACTACTAACACTTTACTGCTCTGCTAAACAGTAATATCCTACTTATTATTATATTATACAGCCACAGCACTTTACTTTTTAGTTTATTTTATTGTAAATAAGACTATAAATATAGGTGTACATATTGAAAAATTTCTCTTTTGTTGTAAATTATTATTGTTTATTCTAAATGGTTGCTACTGTAAAAACTGCAATTTCCCCCTGGGATCAATAAAGTATTTCTGATTCTGATTCTGATTCTAATCTTAGCTACATAGCTACAGCATATCTGCTATTACTGTCTTATTTTGACGTTTTAGAATAATTATAATAGTTTACTGAACTTAAAACTTTTCCTTATTTGTTCTGTGGGTTATTCGGTTAGCCTGTCAGTTGTTATAAAACATTAAAAGATGCTAAATTAGCATGCTAACTAGGCAAATCCAACTCGAAGTTGTTGGCTTGTTTTAATAGTTTAATATTTCACAGCTCAGCTAGCTGATTAATCTTAGCTACATAGGTACAGCATTTCTGTACCATAGAATATTATAATGGTTTACTGAACTTAATACTGTTCCTTGTTTGTTCAGATAGCATGTTCAGCTAAACTTCTGATCTGCGGAAGTTGCTTGGCTTGGTTATATAATACACATATACATACATCATGCACCGACCCTCCGACACAACAGGGTATATAATATAGGTAATATATATTTTTTTTTTTTTTTTTTTTTTTTTTTTTTTTAATATATATGTTCATCATTGAAAAAGTAGTTGCACCCAGAGGGACATCATGAGAAATGCTAATGATTCAGGTTTCATGCTCGTCGGGCCTTATCACTGTACCTGACTAACTGCAGGGTCGTCCTGATACGTGTTCTTTCTATTGGAGCAGTTGGAAGAGTTGGAGAGAGGTCACCTCGTAAAGATCCGGGAAGCGGGATGGCTCTCTCAACGTACTGTTTGCCATACCGGTCCTGCAGATACTACCATTGCACGCTCTTGACAGCAGTAGATAGAAGAAGGTGTACACCAGCACCATGAAGGATCTGGTGTACCTGTAGGTTAAAGGAGACTGTAGGATTTAAATGGCGCTGAAAATGAATGAGACTCTATGGGAAAAACGAGGGATGAATAAACGACACATAGAGGAGTGCAGGTCAGTATGTCTGTGGATTAGAGTTTGGGGATCTGTCCTGAGGGAGTATGTGCAGTTCGGCGTCTGTAGGTTCAAGGAGACAGTAGGGTTTTGGTAATGTGTGTCTGTGAAAATGATGGGAGTCTATGGAGAAACAAGGGAATGAGAAAAGGATGATTGCAGATCCCGACTCACACGGAATTCATGCTCAGGTCTGATCCTGAGACAGGGTATTTGAAATGGTGTCCTGTCCGTTGAGTAGATAAGCCTGTAGGAACAGTACTAGTGTGTTATCTGTTGTACTCGTATGCTTCCGATGGGAACAAAACCGGAACACAGGGACGCTTTTCGGAAACTGTACACGGGATCTAAAAAGCTGCACGACGTTTTCTCCAATCAGACAAACATCTCTAAGTTGGAAAGATACGCCTCCCATGATATTCCGGAAAACTGGGTGGTGAGTTTAGCAGACGAGCACCGTGTCCCAGGAATTAGTGACAGGGCAGTGGCTCCATTTTCCGACAGTTTTTCACTCTGTGTTGTTGCGTGTGGAAGTTTACTCAGCCCTCATTTTCAGAGCCTTCTGTTTCCACCTCCAGTGTTTTTACTCACAGACTGTGAAACCATTGGCTCCGAACGAAATCACCTTCAGGGAGAATCCATCAGCACCTGGATGCTCGGCGCTCCATGAGAGACGGAAAATACAATAAATGCAGGAATATGGAAAACCAGGTTTGCGCGCTCAGCCTCTGGCTTCATCACCAAAGGCAGGAGGAGCGGAGCCGTGGATGGGGGAGCGCCGCTGCTCATACATTAGTTAGATAATTGCACAGGTTGGCTCTGCGAGTGTTCAGGATGGAACGGAAAGTTCCACTGAAAGGTTTAAAGAGCCACGGGAGGACGGAGGAGGAGGCCGGGGCCTAGGGCTTGAACCAACAAACAGCACAGTTCATTAGAGAATAGCAGCAATAATGAAGCCGGGAGAAAATAACCTGAGCAAGGACGCTCCGGCTCATCATGGGAAACGCTGCTAATCTATGCCAATACGCTCCTGCTCAGTATTTGTGTAGCATGTGTGAAGCTGGCCCGTGTTTCCGCAGCTGTGGTTCTGCCTTCGTTAGCCGCTAATTGGGCCTGCGGTGTTTGGACGCTCCACTTCCGAACATTGCCATTGGGACAACTGAAGGCCGACGAGGGACGAGGCTGGCATGGTGTGCTTCAGTGTGGAGAGTTCAGCTCACATGAACAAACAACTCCGTTTGTGCTTCAAACAAACGGTCTCGTCCGTAGGCCGTGTAAATTCAATGACAAATGCAGGTGGTCGGGGGGGCGGAATGACATCCCAATCTCAACCGGGAACAATGTGGGGATATTTTATCCGCGGTGGAGAAGAGGTTGCACCAATCAGTGGGCCATATTTTGGCCCAAAAATGTCAAATTTGATCAGTAGAGTCTGAGGGTGTTCCAGTGGAGAGTAAAGAGTCTGAGAGTGTTCCAGTGGACAGTAAAGAGTCTGAGGGTGTTCCAGTGGAGAGTAAAGAGTCTGAGGGTGTTCCAGTGGAGAGTAACGAGTCTGAGGGTGTTCCAGTGGAGAGTAAAGGGTCTGAGAGTGTTCCAGTGGAGAGTAACGAGTCTGAGGGTGATTCAGTGGAGAGTAACGAGTCTGAGGGTGTTCCAGTGGAGAGTAAATGGTCTGAGAGTGTTCCAGACAGTGGAGAGGTACAAGAGTCGAGTGAGAGTGAGTTCCAGTGGGAGGAGTAAATGGTCTGCTGATAGGTGTTTCCAGTGGAGAGTCTAAAAGATTCCTGAGAGTGTTCCAGTGGAGAGTAAAGAGTCTGAGAGTGTTCCAGTGGAGAGTAAATGGTCTGAGAGTGTTCCAGTGGAGAGTAAAGAGTCTGAGGGTGTTCCAGTGGAGAGTAAAGGGTTTGAGGGTGTTCCAGTGGAGAGTAAAGGGTCTGAGAGTGTTCCAGTGGAGAGTAAATGGTCTGAGAGTGTTCCAGTGGAGAGTAAAGAGTCTGAGGGTGTTCCAGTGGAGAGTAAAGGGTTTGAGGGTGTTCCAGTGGAGAGTAAAGGGTTTGAGAGTGTTCCAGTGGAGAGTAACAAGTCTGAGAGTTTTCCAGTGGAGAGTAGAGTCTGAGGGTGTTCCAGTGAAGAAAGTAAACAGTCTGATAGTGTTCCAGTGGAGAGTAGAGTCTGAGGGTGTTCCAGTGGAGAGTAGAGTCTGAGAGTGTTCCAGTGGAGAGTAGAGTCTGAGAGTGTTCCAGCAGAGAGTAAATGGGGTCTTTTTTTTTTTTTGAGGGTGTTCCTTTTTTTTCGGGTGGAGAGTCAAAGGGACTGAGGGTGTTCCAGTGGAGAGTAAATTTGGCCATGAGGGTGTTTCCAGTGGAGAGTCAGAGTTGTGATTTTTTTGGTTTTCCAGTGGAGAGTACAAGAGTCTGAGAGTGTTTCTGCAGTGGAGTGGAGAGTAAAGAGTCTGCGAGGAGGTGTTCCAGTGGAGAGTACAAGGGCCTGAGCGTGTTCCAGTGGAGAGTAAAGATCTTAGAGTCCTCCAATGGAGGTAAAGTGCCTCATGTGTGTGAGTGGAGAGTCTAGAGAGTGTTCCAGTGGAGGAGTAAAGTGGCCTGAAGGGCAATGTGTTCCAGTTGGAGAGTTAAAGGGTCTGAGAGTGTTCCAGTGGAGAGTAGAGTGTCTGAGGGTGTCTCCTGGTATCCATATCAAAGGTGTCTGAGAGTGTTCAGTTAAGAGAGTAAAAGTGGTCTGATGAGTGTTCCAGTGGAGAGTAGAAGTCCTAAGGTGTTCCAGTGGAGAGTAGAGTTCTGAGAGGGGTTCCAGTGGAGAGTAAAGGAGTCTGAGGGGTGTTCACGCCGTGGAGAGTAAAGGGTCTGAGGGTGTATCCAGTGAAAGAGTAAAAGGGTCTGAGGGTGTTCCAGGTGGAGAGTAAAGGATCTGACAGTGTTCCCAGTGGAGAGTAATAGGATCTGACTATGTGTTCCAGTGGAGAGTAATAGAGGGTCTGAGGGTGTTTCCATGGAAGAGTAAAGGGTCTGAGGGTGTTCCAGTGGACAGTAAAAGAGTCTGAGGGCTGTTCCATTCTGGACAGTAAAGAGTCTGAGGGTGTGTCCCACAGTGGAGGGAGTAGAGTCTGAGGGTGTTCCAGTGAAGAGTAAAGAGTCTGAGGGTGTTCCAGTGGACAGTAAAGAGTCTGAGAGTGTTCCAGTGGAGAGTAGAGTCTGAGAGTGTTCCAGTGAAGAGTAAAGAGTCTGAGAGTGTTCCAGTGGACAGTAAAGAGTCTGAGGGTGTTCCAGTGGAGAGTAAAGAGTCTGAGGGTGTTCCAGTGGACAGTAAAGAGTCTGAGAGTGTTCCAGTGGAGAGTAGAGTCTGAGAGTGTTCCAGAGAAGAGTCAAGAGTCTGAGGGGGTGTTCCCGTGGACAGTAAAGATGTCTGAGAGTGTTCCAGTGGAGAGTAGAGTTCTGTGAGAGTGTTTTCCAGTGAAGAGTAAAGAGTCTGGAGAGTGTTCCAGTGGACAGTAAAGAGTCTCTGAGGGTGTTCCAAGTGCGAGAGTAAAGAGGTCTGAAGGGTGTTCCAGTGGACAGTAATAGAGTCTGAGAGTGTTCCAGTGGAGAGAGTAGAGTCTGATGAGTTGTTCCAGTGAAAGAGTAAAGAGTCTGAGAGTGTGTTCCGTGGACAGTGTCAAGAGTCTGAGGGTGTTCCAGTATAGAGTAAAGAGTCTGAGGGTGTTCCAGTGGACAGTAAAGAGTCTGAGAGTGTTCCAGTATAGAGTAAAGAGTCTGAGGGTGTTCCAGTGGACAGTAAAGAGTCTGAGGGTGTTCCAGTGGAGAGTAAAGGGTCTGAGAGTGTTCCAGTGGACAGTAAAGAGTCTGAGAGTGTTCCAGTGGAGAGTAAAGGGTCTAAGGGTGGTTTCTGAAACAGTGCCAGAGTGAGATATTCTCCTTTACTAGCTAAACGAACGCTGTCAATCATCCAGTTACCCTGGCCCTGCCCACCCAGTTCTCCTCATGAATTATTCATGTTGCTGGTCTGGAAATAGATTATTTTAAACAACCAGTAATTATTCAACGTGTGTGTGTAAAGTTGAGATGAATGATACTGCCCACCATACGGCCCTCAGTACGTGCCCTTCCGTGCCTCAATGATTCCCCCCATAAACCCTCCGGCCCACCCTGCTATTTCCGTCTCCATCCTTTCCTCATAATTACAACTCACCCCGCCGGCCAATCCGCCAATGAGATTCTTCATCAGAAAGACATCTTCTTTTACGACGCGTGCGGCGCCCAACGTGTTTGGACTGTCAAGCCGAGGCCGGGCCCAGCCGTACGTGCTAATTAGCCTATTTCACATAGACATACAGAGATAAGCTCGGTACCATCGTTCTCTCAGCGCGGCACGTACCAACCGCACACCAGCGCTGCGTGGTTTTTGGAACAACCACACAACTGTTGGGAAAGTTTCCTGAACCCGTTGGAAACTACATTGGGGGGCCAGGGGGGGGACTTTCGGGGCATGAAGTGCTCGGTAATGGTAAACAAACACGGTCTAGTTAAACCAGCAGCGCTCATGGCCTTTAAGCGCGCTGGGATAAGACTGTGCTTATTCATTATTAGGCTTCAGATCAGGACTAGGGCCTGGGGTATTGACGAAACGCCTAGATCTCTGTTCCTCGGAGCAGGGTCGCTGTGTTCAGGGGTTTGATCCTAGATCAGCAGTTTTTAAATGCAGGCCCAGATCAGATATATTAGCTGTTCACGGAAGTATTGCATACCAAGCATTTTGGTGGGAATTATTCATATCCTGGCTGAGTTCTCCTCTCTATTATTAGAAACCACACTGTCACTGTAGGCCTACCTGGCGTGCCGAGGTGCCCGGCCTCCTAAACGCACGGCCGTCTAACGGCGATGACGGGCTGAACTTCTGCTTCTGTTTGAAACGAACTTCATGAGTTTGGTACACGGTTTTATCATGATCGGGCATGGTGCCCGATAAGAGCATCACCCCACAGTCACACTACCGGCCGCCAAGTCGCTTAGCGTGGCCCAAGTTTCTCTCTTGTTGGCATGTGGGCGTGTCCAGGAAATCTAGCCAGCTTTTAAAGCACGTATTATTATTTACGAACTGATTTATATAGAAACTGCTTGTATTCATGACTAGCTTTATTAGCGGTTAGCATGCTGGCTAACCCAGCACTTTTTAATGCCTAACACAGCTTATATGTTTCATTTGTACCTGCTGTCAGTTAAATAGTTCAGCTAATTTACATTTCTGGCATTTAGCTGACGCTCTTATCCAGAGGGACTTACAAGGTTAATCACATTACAGGTAGGCCAATGTAGTGTTAGGAGTCTTGCCCAAGGACTCTTATTGGTGTAGCACAGCATCACCCAGACCGGTATTCGAACCCCAGTCTCCCACGTGTGGTGGTGGCTATTTGGCGGGTAGTGGTGTTATCCGCTGAGCTACACCAACCAAGAGTGGTTGGTGTAGCTAATGTAGGCTAATGTTTAAGGCTAAAGTGTTAGCATAGCTAGCTGGTAAACTTTTCTGTTTATTTTGTTGAAACAGATTACATGTTTAATTTTAATCAATCACTGATCATTTGTATCAGTGCTTAGCTAAATAGTTTAGCTAATTTAAGCATTTGAGTCAGGCTAAAGCATTAGCATAGTTAGCTGAATAATTCTATTGTGTTTGTTTTGTTGTTTTACGATAGCAAACATGACAAAACTTTTTTTAAAACCAGAAACAGCTTCTATGTTCAATTCACACCTGCTCTAAGCTAAATAGTTTAGCTAGTTTAGGCTAATGTTTAAGACTAAAGTGTTAGCATAGCTAGCTGATAAACCTTTCTGTTTATTTTGTTGTATTACAATAATAAGAACACATAGTGGTTATAACACCACTTGTCACTGAGCTCCATAACACCTAGCTTGTCCCACTGATATAGGCTACATGTGGGGAGATTGGGGTTCGATCCACGGTCCCCGGGTGATTATATGCTACGTCCCTCTGTGGGCTACACCAATAAAGAGTCCTTGGGCAAGACTCTTAACACTACGTTGGCTCACCTGTAATATGATTAACCTTGTAAGTCGCTCTGGATGAAAGCGTCAGCTAAATGTAATGCCAAAAACATCTGCTGTCAACTAAATAGTTCAGCTAATTTAGGCTAATGTTTAAGGCTAAAGTGTTAGCATAGCTAGCTGATAAACCCTTTCGTTTATTTTATTGCTTCACAAAAACAAAGTTTGTTTAATTTGTACCAGTGCTTAGCTAAATAGTTCAGCTAATTTAAGCATTTGAGTCATGCTAAAGCATTAGCTTAGCTAGCTGATAAAGTATTGAGTTTGATTTGTTGTTTTACAATAAAAAAAATATGGCAGCAACTTTTTATGAATGCCAGATATAGCTTATGTTCAGTTCAGTTCATACCTGCTCTTAGCTAAATAGTTTAGCTAGTTTAGGTTAATGTTTAGAGCTAATGTGTTAGCATAGCTAGCTGATAAACTCTTGTTATTGTTTTGATATGTTAGAATAACCAACAAAGCAGCACTTTTTAAAACCTAAAACAGCTTTTATGTTTAATTCATACCTGCAGTTAGTTAGATAATTCAGCTAGTTTAAGCTAACGTTTAAGGCTAAAGTGTTAGCATAGTTAGCTGATAAACTCTTCTGTGTTTTGTTTTTTTACAATATCAAACATGGCAGCACTTTTTAATGCCTAAAAAGCTTCTATGTTTCATTTGTGCCTGCTCTTAGCTAAATAGTTTAGCTAATTTAAGCTAACGTTTAAGGCTAAAGTGTTAGCATAGCTAGCTGATAAACTCTTCTGTTTGTTTTGTTGTTTTAGAATAACCTGTCTGGCAATTCTTTAGCTATAAAACCTAAAAATGTTGTCACTGACTGTTAGCTAGCTAATTTAGCAAATTAAAGCTAAGCTCATCTGATAAATGTTTTTGTTTATTTTGTCAGCCTGATTTGGAATAACAAGCACAGTAGCTGTTAATAACACCTAAAACCTGCTTCTACGAGCACCTGTACAACTAATTTAGCTAATGAAAGCTAACACTAAAGGTAAAGCTAACGAGTTAGCGTAGGTAGCTGTGGAACTTGGCCTTCTATCGATAAAGCAAATATTACTTTAAGCTCCTGAAGCTGTGGAGTAGAATATGTCGCCCCACTGATTGTTCCTTAGCATACCACATGGCGACGGCAGGACTGTCTCGGTCCCGAGTGCTGTAACGGGTAATTGATATGAAGCGCAGGTCCTGGATCAGTGGCCATCGCATAAAGCTGCCTGTAATTGTAGAAACAAGCCCCGCTGGGGTTTGGTAATGAGGCAGGAGGGAGCAGAGTGTCACAACCAGTGTAAATTTCCCTCCGCTAACATTAGCACGCTAGTGCACACATTACTCACCACGTCCCGGCTCAGCGAGTTATACAATCCAGCATCAATCCGGGAGAAAGGGACAGAGAGGAAAGAGGGAGGGCAAAAAGAGATGGCAGGAGGAAGAAAAGAGAGAAGGAGCAGTTAGACAAAGACAATCTAATCATGCCAAGAACATGTGGGGGACGTGGGTATAAAATGACTAACGACCAGGCCGTTCAAAACCTCTCAGATCTAAGCACTTCGTAATGCTTCCCACAATGCCGTAGAGAATGATAACGGACATATAAGGGCTTATCAGCTAGCCATGCTAACGCTTTAGCCTGTTTTTAACACTGACATTAGCTGAACTATCTATAAGAGTAGGTACAAATTAAACATATTAGCTGTTTGAGGTTTTCAAATTGCCACCATGTTTGTTATTCGTAAATTAACAGAGGGGTTTATCAGCTAGCCATGCTAACGCTTTAGCCTGCTTTAAACAACAAAATTAGCTGAACTATCTAGCGATGAGCAATTTGTTTTTCTAAAACAACAACACAAACGGAAGGGTTTATCAGCTAGCCATGCTAACGCTTTAGCCTGCTTTAAACACTTACATTAACTGAACTGTTTAGCTAACAGCAATCTAGCTATAAAAATAGCTAGCTAAGGGTCCATACAAATTGGACATATAAGCTGTTTTTAGCATTAGATTAAGTGGTCGACAAATGTTTGTATATGCAAAAACAAAGAGACAGTAAACAGAAGGGTTTATCAGCTATCCATGGCTAAAACGCTGTAGCTCTGAGCCTGCTTTAAAACACTGGTAAAGACATGAGTGGAACTACCTAGCTATGGAGCAGATTTTGTTACATTCTAAAACAACAGCACAAACAGACAGGTGGTTATCAGCTAGCCATGCTAACAGTTTTTAGCTGTGCTTTTAAACACTTAGGCATCTAAATTAACTGTGGTATAAGCTCTGTTTACAGTTTTTTCAAAAGTGTATGCTATCTTTTTAGTGCTTACTGTATAAATCAGAAGAGTTATCAGCTAGCCAGCTAACGTGTTTAACCTGTTTTAAACACTTAAATTAGCAGGAACTAGTCTTAGCTATGGACGCAGAGTTTGTTATTTTTAAAAACACAAAACAGACATGTATTATCAGCTCTAGCCATAGCTAAACGCTTTAGCACTGAGTTTGTAACTACAGGTCTAGTCAGGTTGGAACGTGTATAAATACAAGCTGTTTTAAGGTTTTCAAAGTGCTGTCGCATGAGTTTGTTACGTACAGTTACATAAATTAGAAAGAGTTTATCAGCTACCATGCAATGTACGCACTGATTTTATAAGCCTGAGTCTATTAAACACTTAAATTAGCGAGTGTAAACTAGCTAGCTAACTAGCAAATCTAGCTTACGAGGTCCATACAAAATTAGACATATAGGCTGTTTTATTAAGGTGGTGACAATGTTTGTTATTCAAAAAACAACACAGTAAACACAAAGGTTGATCAGCTTTAGCCATGCCTAATGCGTTAGCCTGAACTGAGAAAACGTAAATGCCTGAATGTAGGACTTGGAAGTATTCAGTGTACCTCCGTTATGACACACACCATCATGCCATGGTTCTCTGACCAGCGTTTGAACCCTCACAGTCGCACTGTGCGTAACACTGATTCTGTTCTACGCCCACATGTTAGGTGGAGTATGTTAACTCCTAGGGAGATACATGCAAATCACTTATAGCTGAATGTAAATGCGCTACTGGTTTCAAGGCCATCGATTGTGACCTGCAACGGTGAACTCCACAGAGTGGAGCCAAACTGAGGTTTCAGTCTTGTGGGGCCTTTAAATTCCGCGCTAACTTGGTGACGTTGGCGAAGCACGATATATGTAGGTAAACAGGCGATGGACTGAAAAAAAGAAAACAACAGTTTCTCAAAAAAAGAAAAAAAAAATCTCTAAGCTGATCATTGGAAGGCTGGTGTCATTGGTTTTGAGGGGGATCTTGATTGTTTTGTGTTCTTTCTGAGTTGTCATCCCCAGTAAACTGCAAGTATTTACTCGGGTCCGGGCTGTAATTCCGAGTGAGTTTGCATTAGAATAGGTGCACAAAAAAAAAACCCTAACCACAACACTACACCCCTCTGATTAGCACTCGTCTCGCCGAATCTGTTCCCACAAATACGCACTAGGTGCAATGCTTAGAGAAACTGTGGGGCTTCAGAAAAAGGAATCCAAGCAGTTACCGTAGAGACTGCAGCGTTGTATTAGTGAATTATCATTAGATTCATAATAAAGTCGGAGAAGTCAGTGTGGCCTCAAAACAGGAACAAACACATCTTTGGAATTTTTTTTTTTATTAGGTCAAGTGTATAACTCTAAGCTCTAAATGTAGGTACTGTGGTATAGACTGAGTCTGTTCTACAGTTTCTCATTAGGTCGAGTGTATAACTCTAAGCTCTAAATGTAGGTACTGTGGTATAGACTGAGTCTGTTCTACAGTTTCTCATTAGGTGGAGTGTATAACTCTAAGCTCTAAATGTAGGTACTGTGGTATAGACTGAGTCTGTTCTACAGTTTCTCATTAGGTGGAGTGTATAACTCTAAGCTCTAAATGTAGGTACTGTGGTATAGACTGAGTCTGTTCTACAGTTTCTCATTAGGTGGAGTGTATAACTCTAAGCTCTAGTATACGTGGGGGTGGGAACGATTCCTCAGTATTCTGTAATGCAAATAGCAACAGAGGAGAGGTGGAGAACCGGAGAGAGAATTCCAGCCTGAGACGGGAGGGACTGCATGCCTGATTAAGAGGGAAGGGAACAAGCTTCCAGAATAGCAGATTAACCGGCTGAGGTAATGAAAACGCAGCAGTGAGGGAGGAATTCCGGAGCGTTCCGTTTATTTAGACTGATATACGTCTGTTGGTTCACACCACACAGCACGAGGCACGGTGGGAATGACTCTAAGTCAGTTTAGATGTTATGTTGGCTTCATTAGAGGCAGGAAAGCAGACGATGCTGTTTATACTACAGAAATGCTTTTTAATACTGGTTATTAATTTGTGTTCCGCCTTTTCCCACTCTTCTCCGCTCCATATGGATATGAATCCTTCATCTGCCCTTCACTTTTCAATTCATCAATTAGAAGCTAGCATCTAGCACATCCTACTATACGCTAAGAGTGGACAAGCTGGCGTACCAGTCCACACACTGGATAAACCGGTGAGCATACATACTGAATGAGTGGACCAGCTGGTGGACGGGTATTCGACATATGGATATAGAATGAAAGGAGCCAGTGGACCCGTACGCAGAACGACTGGACTGATACTCGGCCTGGCCAAACAAAAGGTCACCCGCTCTCTATTTGGTTGGAGCGCCTGTAGCTTCGATCACAGCAGGTATTCGCTGTGGCATCGTTTCCACAAGTCTGGCCAGAGCTGCATTCATCTCTTCCCAAGATCTGGTCTTGATGATGTGAGATTTGGACCAAGTCTTCTCCAGCACATCCCAAAGATTCCCAGTGGGTTCAGGTCTGGACTCTGTGGTGGCCAATCCATGTGTCTCGTGCTCCCTGAACCGCTCTCTCACAATCTGAGCCCGATGGATCCTGAATCTTGGAATATGGCCGTGTCATCAGGGAAGAAGAAACCCATTGCTGGTATAACCAGGTGGTCCAGGATGTTCAGGTGGTCAGCTGACCTCACTCTTTGGGCACATGACGTTGCTGAATCTGGACCTGGCCACCTGCAGCCCACCCACATCAGAGCACAGCCCCTACAGGCATGTACGGGAGGCACTAGGCATGATGGGTACATCACTTCAGCCGCCTCTCTTCCTACCCTGATGCCCCATCGCTCTGTAGCAAGGTAGATCTGGACTCCTCAGACCACATGACCTTCCTCCATCGCTCCAGAGTCCAGTCTTTACGCTCCCCAGCAGACTGAAGCCGTGTTAGCCGGTTAGCCTCACCAGCGAGTGGTCTTCTTAAGGCTACCCAGCTGTTTAGTCCCGATCCCTGGAGGTCCCTTCACACTGTGTGTGTGGAGACACTCTTCCTCTCACTGCTAAACACCTCCCTGAGTTCTCCTGCTGTTCCTCCACCATCTGATTCACCACACGGTTAAGAGATCGCCCATCACCACCACTCAGGGTTTATCCCCACCACAGTCCTTCCTGGAAGACAATGTCCCCCCCACTGTCCCTCCCCTGTTTTACTAAACCCGAGTTTAGGAGTTCCAGCATCTCCTTAGATGATCTCTCTGCTGGATGATGATAATTTGAACTTCTGATACAGATGAGCATCTTCTCCACCACCACAGGACGCTCCTCTCCACACGGTGGTTTAACAGATGTGAAGCTACTCACTGCACCAGTCAGGGTTAAAGAACTGGTTGCCAGCTGAAACATAATCACCCCTGCGGTAATTATCCAATGGGAGGCTCTTACCTGTTATCTTAGTTAAGTCCAGGTGGTGACTTCTCTTGGCCAGGCAGTGTAGTATATCATGGGTTGCCAGGCGTGTCCGCAGACAACGACAGTCACTGCCCTGTGTATTCAGACCCCACTGTGGGTTTAAAAGGGTCTACACTCCTCCCACTAATCCACTTATTAACATATAGCAGTTCTTACACCAATGACGATACCCACTGTTTGGTGCTGGTGGGTTCTAATGTTAGCTAGCTAGTGAACCTAGCTAATGTAGCTAACAATAGAGCTCACCCGCAAAATCCAAACAGGCCGTTCGCAGATCTCCTAGACACACACCGCAGGTTTTATAGAGCGTTTCCTGCTATGAACCCATGCCTTCATGTTCCGATTGTCAACTGTTTTTTCAAAGTGCTGCCCAGCTAAAGCGAAGATAGCTCTGCCTTAGCTAGCTAGCCCTGTCTTAGCATCTTAGCATCTGTACTACTGACTACTGTAACACAATTTTTTTGGGTTCGTAGCAAAAAACAGCCTGTAAAACCCCCAGACTATATCATGGGTATATACACGAAGATGGTTTGGGTGCTAACGTTAGCGAGATTCAACAGCTAGCTGACATTAGAGTCCACTGGCACCACACTCTTCTCTTCCCAATCCCAAGGAAAGAGCTAGAATGGTAACCGGGAGGTTTTTTGAACTTTGATCTGATCAAACAATGAGAATCTCAGCTAGTGGAGTAGACACTAGGACCTGGACATGAAAGTCAGGCTGTCACGGCACACTATACAGAATAAACAGGCTAGCTATATAGTGAGCATACTGAACAACATTAATGGGCTAGCTAACATGCTAATATCCCAAATGAACTGACTATCCAGTGTATCTAAATACAGAGTGAATGGAAGAGCTAGCATACCGCTACACAAAGGAAATGAACTAGCGAGTGTAGGGCATTCAGGTTGATTTATAATTGGCATACTGGTACACAAAAATAACGGACGTGCTACGCTGAGTAGCGCATTAGCTCTGAACCTGATGGTCCTCAGAGGATCCATGTCTCACCACACATACGGACAGAGGAAGAAATAAGTGGACTACAGATCTGGCTCCCAACGCTGGGCCTGGTGCCCTGGACCCCTTACCCAACACATTTTAGTAGCTACCCTGTTTTCCACACACCTAATCCACTATTTAACAAGTCCTTATTGAGTAAAAGTGGCGGTGCTTTGGCAGGAACACAGCAAACTGCTAAGCAGAGGGTTCTCTGTGACGAGGAACCACTTTGGGAACCGGACTGGAATGCACTAATCCAGACTTGTATGAAGAATGAATGGACGAGCTTGCTTACTTTTATGAATGGTCTTATCAGAGTATAGAGAATCAGTAGACTAGCTAGAACTGGTATCTACAATGAACAGACGAGAACCGTGTACAGCTAGTGCGGTAGCGTACATTACTGAACACGGAACGAACGCTAACCAGAACCCAGCCTAGAACTCCGTTTCAGTTCTGTTGTGTGTACGTCAGTCCAGATTGGCCGAGTTCACTAGGAGCTGCACAATGGCAGGCTGACTCAATCCAGCAGTCCTTTGATTGACAGCCGCCTGTTTGGCCGTCTGGCGCTGGTGGCATGTCAGTGTTCTGAAAATAAAAGTGTGTTTGAGCAGACCTCCTGCTGTGAATCCTCGGGGACGGCGGCCATGTCTGAACGGCGACAGCCTGCCAAACAGACGCTTAGCCAAACACCTTTCACACCGCGCAGTATTAATACTCCATTCTCCAGAGATACACGCGCACACCCATCACTCTCCGCCAGCCGCACTTCAGCTGATCTTCTAAAACCAGACTCTCGGGCAGGTGTAGACGGGCGTCATACCGGCTGCGTAAGCCTGCTATTTTAAAGTAGCCAGGAAAGTCCTGCCAGTTGGCACCAGCGCTGTGGGCTGGAGAGCCGGAAATAAAACTTCAGACGAAATCAGGTGTCACTTCTCTCCATCAGCGCCGGGGGACAAACGAGTCTCTCAGACTGAAACTCCCCCAGTCCTTACGCTACCCAGCTTCATCTTCCTTACCTCTACACATCAGGGCAACTGTAGAACGGACTCAGTCTATACCACAGTACCTACATTTAGAGCTTAGAGTTATACACTCCACCTAATGAGAAACTGTAGAACAGACTCAGTCTATACCACAGTACCTACATTTAGAGCTTAGAGTTATACACTCCACCTAATGAGAAACTGTAGAACAGACTCAGTCTATACCACAGTACCTACATTTAGAGCTTAGAGTTATACACTCCACCTAATGAGAAACTGTAGACTCAGTCTATACCACAGTACCTACATTTAGAGCTTAGAGTTATACACTCGACCTAATGAGAAACTGTAGAACAGACTCAGTCTATACCACAGTACCTACATTTAGAGCGTAGAGTTATACACTCCACCTAATGAGAAACTGTAGAACAGACTCAGTCTATACCACAGTACCTACATTTAGAGCTTAGAGTTATACACTCCACCTAATGAGAAACTGTAGAACAGACTCAGTCTATACCATAGTACCTACATTTAGAGCTTAGAGTTATACACTCCACCTAATGAGAAACTGTAGAACAGACTCAGTCTATACCCCAGTACCTACATTTAGAGCTTAGAGTTATACACTCCACCTAATGAGAAACTGTAGAACAGACTCAGTCTATACCACAGTACCTACATTTAGAGCTTAGAGTTATACACTCCACCTAATGAGGAACTGTAGAACAGACTCAGTCTATAACACAGTACCTACATTTAGAGCTTAGAGTTATACACTCCACCTAATGAGGAACTGTAGAACAGACTCAGTCTATACCACAGTACCTACATTTAGATCTTAGAGTTATACACTCGGCCTAACGAAAAAAATGTAGAACAGACTCAGTCTATACCACAATACCTACATTTAGAGCTTAGAGTTATACACTCCACCTAATGAGAAACTGTAGAACAGACTCAGTCTATACCACAGTACCTACATTTAGAGCGTAGAGTTATACACTCCACCTAATGAGAAACTGTAGACTCAGTCTATACCACAGTACCTACATTTAGAGCTTAGAGTTATACACTCCACCTAATGAGAAACTGTAGAACAGACTCAGTCTATACCACAGTACCTACATTTAGAGCTTAGAGTTATACACTCCACCTAATGATTCAGTCTATACCACAGTACCTATATTTAGGGCTTAGAGTTATACACTCGACCTTACAGCAGAGCTTGAATTTGAACTGTAGAACAGACTCAGTCTATACCACAGTACCTACATTTAGAGCCTTAGAGTTAACACTCCACCTAATGAGGAACTGTAGAACAAGACTCAGTCTATACCACAGTACCTACATTTAGAGCTTAGAGTCTTACACTCCACCTAACGAGAAACACCTTAGAACAGACTCAGTCTATACCACAGTACCTACATTTAGAGCTTAGAGTATACACTCCACCTAACGAGAAACTGTAGAACAGACTCAGTCTATACCACAGTACCTACATTTAGCGCTTAGAAGTTATACACTCCACCTAACTGAGGAAACTGTAGAACACTTCAGTCCTATATAACCACAGTACCTACATTTAGAGCTTAGAGACTTATACACTCCACCTAATGAGAAACTGAGAGAACAGACTCAGTCTATACCCACAGTACCTACATTTAGAGCTTAGAGTTATACAGAGAGAGAATGAGAGAAACTGTAGAACAGACTCAGTCCTATACCACAGTACCTACATTTTAGAGCTTAGAGTTATACACTCCACCTAATGAGAAACTGTAGAACAGACTCAGTCTATACCACAGTACCTACATTTAGAGCTTAGAGTTATACACTCCACCCTAATGAGAAACTGTAGAACAGGACTCAGTCTATACCACAAGTACCTACATTTAGAGCTTAGAGTTATACACTCGACCTAATGAGAAACTGTAGAACAACTCAGTCTATACCACAGTACCTACATTTAGAGCTTAGAGTTATACAGGTGGACCTAATGTGGAAACTGTAGAACAAACTCAGTCTATACCACAGTACCTACATTTAGAGCTTAGAGTTATACACTCCACCTAATGAGAAACTGTAGAACAAGACTCAGTCTATACCACCAGTACCTACATTTAGAGCTTAGAGTTATAGAGAAGGACCTAATGAGAAACTGTAGAACAGACTCAGTTCTATACCACAGTACCTACATTTAGAGCAGACAGAGTTATACACTCCACCTAAGAGAGAAACTGTAGAACAGACTCAGTCTAGAGACCACAGTACCTACATTTAGAGCTTAGAGTTTATACACTCCACCTAGATGAGAAACTGTAGACAGACTCAGTCTATACCACAGTGACCTACAGTTTGAGAGCTTAGAGTTATACGACACTCCACCTAATGAGGAACTGTAGAACAGACTCAGTCTAGAGAAGTACCTACATTTAGAGCTTAGAGTTATACACTCCACCTAATGAGAAACTGGAGAGGAGACAAGTCTATACCACAGTACCTACATTTAGAGCTTAGAGAGAGACACTCCACCTAATGAGAGACTGTAGAACAGACTCAGTCTATAGCCACAGTACCTTAGATTTAGAGTCCTTAGAGTTTATACAGAGAGAGACCTAGATGGCAGAGAAACTGAGAGAGAGACTCATCTATACCACAGTACCTACAGATTTAGAGCTTAGAGTCTATACACTCCACCTAATGAGGAAACTGAGAACAGACACAGTCTATACCACAGTACCTACATTCTAGAGCTTAGAGAGATACACGCCAGAGAGAGAGAGACACTGTAGAGAGAGAGAGAGAGAGGGATACCACAGAGACCTACATTAGAGCTTAGAGTTATAACACTCCACCTAATGAGAACTAACTGTACAGCAGCTCAGGTCATATGAAGCTATACCTACATGATTAGAGCTTAGAGTATACAACTCACCTGGACGTGTGGAGGTGTAGTTGGGCCTAGCTACTCACTATGCTCCAGCAGCCCAGGAAGCCCGATCGCACACTTGCCTTTACACTTGATGTGCGCGTTGGAGGCAGCAGCTTGAAATTTGGCCGCGAAGAACCCAGATGGAGAGCTCTGCCGTAGTACAGCCCCATCAGCCCTCCGAGGTAAGACTCCGGAGGATATCCCGATAGTCCAAAGTCTCCTGACTGACAGAGCCGCACTACCAGTTGCTCTCTGTCTTGTCGAAAACTCCTGTTCCAGGCCTTAATAATTCCACGGTTAAGTAGATGAATTGTCACCCCAGTGATCCAGAGACAGTAGTGGTCCCAGCTGACAGCTTTAGCTAACGAGGTTAACATACACCTGTCCCATAGACTTACACTGAGTATTAATAAGGAGACTGAGACAGGGTCATAACCTTCAGAGAGAGAGAGAGAGAGAGAGAGAGAGAGAGAGAGAGAGAGAGAGAGAGAGAGAGAGAGAGAGAGAGAGAGAGAGAGAGAGAGAGAGAGGGTGAGTCTAGCAAGAGAGAGGGTGACAAAGCAGAGAAAGTTGGAGAGAGACAAAGATGGGACAGAGAGACAGGTGACTGTGGAGACTGGAGAGAGGGATGAGAGAAAAAAGTGGGACAGAGAGACGGGGATAAAGAGATAGAGGGGAAGATAGAGTGCGAGTGACAGACAGTGTGAAAGTCAAAAAGAGTAAAAGGGAATGAGAAACAGAGAGAGGGAGTGTGAAAGAATAGAAGGGTGAGAGAGAAAGAAAAAGTGAAAGAAAGAGAAAGCGAGAGAAAAAAGGAGAGACCAGGAGATAAACAGATAGAGAGAGATAAAGAGAAGGAAAGAGGGGAAAAGGGTGGGAGAGAGAAAGAGAAAGAGAGAGAAGAGAGAAGAGAGAGAGAGAGAGAGAGAGAGAGAGAGGGATGAACACAGAGAGGAAGGGAGGTGCACCATGTGGTCCAGTGGAAGTTGAACTACACAGCTACAGCAGCTAGCAGGTAACTGAAGCTATCGCTCCTGATTAGCTTGGTGCTAACTGCATGCATGGACGTAAGTACGTTAGCCTAGCTAGGCGCGTTAGCAGCAGCCTTGTGACGCCTGATCCTCCTTGTTGGATTTAACCTTGATGTGCGCGTGGAGGCCGTCACATTCATCATGGCCGCCGGGGACTCCAGAGAGAGCAGGCTGACAGCCCCCTCTCCCCCGAGAATTCCGGAACTTCCCAGAGCATCCAAAGCATCTCCTCGCTGACAGGCCGCCCGCTCTTTGACCTCTGTCTGTCGAAATGGTCACCTGCGCATTAATAATTCAGGCGGTTAGACACGAAGACGCCGCGGTCAGCCCGGAGAGGCCCGTCAGCTGTACTTTAGCTAACTAGGCTAACACAGCGCCTTCCAGCTGAGCGTAAACAAGGACCATACAGGTGTGGAGACTAGGGTGGGGACAGTACCCTATTCAAGCCACAGGGGTGTAGTGCGGGGACACCGTACAGGTGCATCATGGGTGTGGTGTTGGTCTAGTCCCAGCACAGCAGCCCGGGCAGTACCAGGTGGCAGTGTGGTGTAGTGCGGACACTACAGGGTGTGGGTCTAGTGTGTTCTAATGTGGGATGTGCAGGTGGGTATGGTCTAGGGTGGGTTGGTGTAGGTGCGTGTGGTCTAGTGTGGGACAGTGCAGGTGGGTGTGGTCTAGCGTGGGACAGTGCAGGTGGGTGTAGTCTAGTATGGGACAGTGCAGGTGGGTGTAGACTAGTTTGGGACAGTGCAGGTGGGTGTAGACTAGTATGGGACAGTGCAGGTGAGTGTGGTCTAGCGTGGGACAGTGCAGGTGGGTGTAGACTAGTTTGGGACAGTACAGGTGGGTGTGGTGTAATGTGGGACAGTACAGGTGGGTGTGGTGTAGTGTGGGACAGTACAGGTGGGTGTGGTGTAGTGTGGGACAGTACAGGTGGGTGTGGTGTAGTGTGGGATAGTACAGGTGGGTGTGGTCTAGTGTGGGACAGTACAGGTGGGTGTGGTGTAGTGTGGGATAGTACAGGTGGGTGTGGTGTAATGTGGGACAGTACAGGTGGGTGTGGTGTAATGTGGGACAGTACAGGTGGGTGTGGTGTAGTGTGGGACAGTACAGGTGGGTGTGGTGTAGTGCGGGACAGTGCAGGTGGGTGTGGTGTAGTGCGGGACAGTACAGGTGGGTGTGGTGTAGTGCGGGACAGTGCAGGTGGGTGTGGTGTAGTGCGGGACAGTGCAGGTGGGTGTGGTGTAGTGCGGGACAGTGCAGGTGGGTGTGTTCTAATGTGGGATGTGCAGGTGGGTGTGGTGTAGTGTGGGACAGTACAGGTGGGTGTGGTGTAGCACGGGACAGTGCAGGTGGGTGTGGTGTAGTGTGGGACAGTGCAGGTGGGTGTGGTGTAGCACGGGACAGTGCAGGTGGGTGTGGTGTAGCACGGGACAGTGCAGGTGGGTGTGGTGTAGTGTGGGACAGTAAAGGTGGGTGTGGTCTAGTGTGGGATGTGCAGGTGGGTGTGGTCTAGCGTGGGACAGTGCAGGTGGGTGTGCCGTGGTGCGAGACAGTGCAGGTGGGTGTGGTCTAGTGTAGATCATGTGATGACTGACAGCTCTGGTTCTGTGTCATGTAAAAGGTCTGAAGTCCCAGCAGCTCGTCAGATCCAGATGTTTCCTCACCTGTGTGCTGTCCAGCAGCGGCAGCGCCGCCACCGCGTCACAGCTGTAAGGAGACAGATGTTTATCCAACCAGCACATTTCCACTGACAGCTCACCTCCTCACATCAAACCCACAGAGTCTCAACACCAGAGAGAGAGAGAGAGAGAGAGAGAGAGAGAGAGAGAGAGAGAGAGAGAGAGAGAGAGAGAGAGAGAGAGAGAGAGAGGGAGTAAAGAGAGGAAAGAAGAGAAAATGAGAGACAGAAGAGTTAGAGGGAGGAAAAAAGAATGATGAAGAAAACAGAACGAGAGAAAAGGTGAGAGAGAAACAGACACAAATAAAACGAAACAGTGAGAGAAGAGTTAGAAAGACAGATCAACAGAGGAGAGAGAGAAAGGGAATGAAGGAGAAAAGGAAGGAGAGAGAACAGAGGAGAAGAACTGACATGGTCTTTTACGGTGTGGAGTGAGTGAGGAGCGAGTGAGGGAAGGAGTTGGTCCTGTGGTGACCGAGTTCATTACCTGAAGATCAGATGTTCCTGCTGAAACCTTCCACAGCGTCCCAAACTGAGCCCTAAACCTGACAAAGGGACGAAGGGATGAAGGAACAGTGTTGGTGATGGATAAAGGAATGAAGGGATGAAGGAGCAATGTTGGTGATGGATAAAGGAATGAAGGGATGAAGGAGCAGTGTTGGTGATGGATAAAGGAATGAAGTGATGAAGGAACAGTGTTGGTGATGGATAAAGGAATGAAGGGATGAAGGAGCAATGTTGGTGATGGATAAAGGAATAAAGGGATGAAGGAGCAGTGTTGGTGATGGATAAAGGAATGAAGGGATGAAGGAGCAATGTTGGTGATGGATAAAGGAATAAAGGGATGAAGGAACAGTGTTGGTGATGGATAAAGGAATGAAGGAGCAGTGTTGGTGATGGATAAAGGAATGAAGGGATGAAGGAACAGTGTTGGTGATGGATAAAGGAATGAAGGGATGAAGGAGCAGTGTTGGTGACGGATAAAGGAATGAAGGAACAAAGGAACAGTGTTGGTGATGGATAAAGGAATGAAGGGATGAAGGAACAGTGTTGGTGATGGATAAAGGAATGAAGGGATGAAGGAACAGTGTTGGTGATGGATAAAGGAATGAAGGGATGAAGGAACAGTGTTGGTGTACGGATAAAGGAATGAAGGGATGAAGGAGCAGTGTTGGTGATGGATAAAGGAATGAAGGGATGAAGGAACAGTGTTGGTGATGGATAAAGGAAATGAAGGGTATGGATAAAGGGAATGAAGGAGCAGTGTTGGTGACGGATAAAGGAATGAAGGAACAAAGGAAACAGTGTTGGTGATGGATTAAAGGAATGAAGGGATGAAGGAACAGTTTGTTGGTGAACGGGTGATAGAGGAATGAAGGGATGAAGGAACAGTGTTGGTGACGTATAAAGGAATGAAGGGATGAAGGAACAGTGTTGGTGATGGATAAAGGAATGAAGGGATGAAGGAACAGTGTGTGTGATGATTAAGGAATGAAGAGATGAAGGAGCAGTGTTGGTGATGGATAAAAGAATGAAGGGATGAAGGAACAGTGTTGGTGACGGATAGAGGAATGAAGGGATGAAGGAACAGTGTTGGTGACGGATAGAGGAATGAAGGGATGAAGAAACAGTGTTGGTGACGTATAAAGGAATGAAGGGATGAAGGAACAGTGTTGGTGACGTATAAAGGAATGAAGGGATGAAGGAACAGTGTTGGTGACGGATAAAGGAATGAAGGGATGAAGGAACAGTGTTGGTGATGGATAAAAGAATGAAGGGATGAAGGAACAGTGTTGGTGACGGATAAAGGAATGAAGGGATGAAGGAGCAGTGTTGGTGATGGATAAAGGAATGAAGGGATGAAGGAACAGTGTTGGGGTTGGATAAAGGAATGAAGGGATGAAAGGACACAGTGTGTGGTGATGGATAAAGGAATGAAGGGATGAAGGAACAGTGTTGGTGACGGATAAAGGAATGAAGTGATGAAGGAACAGTGTTGGTGGTGGATAAAGGAATGAAGGGATGAAGGAACAGTGTTGGTGATGGATAAAGGAATGAAGGGATGAAGGAACAGTGTTGGTGATGGATAAAGGAGTGAAGGGATGAAGGAACAGTGTTGGTGGTGGATAAAGGAATGAAGGGATGAAGGAGCAGTGTTGGTGATGGATAAAGGAATGAAGTGATGAAGGAACAGTGTTGGTGATGGATAAAGGAATGAAGGGATGAAGGAGCAGTGTTGGTGATGGATAAAGGAATGAAGGGATGAAGGAGCAGTGTTGGTGATGGATAAAGGAATGAAGGAGCAGTGTTGGTGATGGATAAAGGAATGAAGGGATGAAGGAACAGTGTTGGTGATGGATAAAGGAATGAAGGGATGAAGGAGCAGTGTTGGTGACGGATAAAGGAATGAAGGAACAAAGGAACAGTGTTGGTGATGGATAAAGGAATGAAGGGATGAAGGAACAGTGTTGGTGATGGATAAAGGAATGAAGGGATGAAGGAACAGTGTTGGTGATGGATAAAGGAATGAAGGGATGAAGGAGCAGTGTTGGTGATGGATAAAGGAATGAAGGGATGAAGGAACAGTGTTGGTGATGGATAAAGGAATGAAGGGATGAAGGAGCAGTGTTGGTGACGGATAAAGGAATGAAGGAACAAAGGAACAGTGTTGGTGATGGATAAAGGAATGAAGGGATGAAGGAACAGTGTTGGTGACGGATAGAGGAATGAAGGGATGAAGGAACAGTGTTGGTGACGTATAAAGGAATGAAGGGATGAAGGAACAGTGTTGGTGATGGATAAAGGAATGAAGGGATGAAGGAACAGTGTGTGTGATGATTAAGGAATGAAGAGATGAAGGAGCAGTGTTGGTGATGGATAAAAGAATGAAGGGATGAAGGAACAGTGTTGGTGACGGATAGAGGAATGAAGGGATGAAGGAACAGTGTTGGTGACGGATAGAGGAATGAAGGGATGAAGGAACAGTGTTGGTTAGGTATTTAGGAATGAAGGGATAAAAAACAGTGTTGGTGACGGATAAAAGGATGAAGGGATAAAGGAACAGTGTTGGTGATGGATAAAAGAATGAAGGGATGAAGGAACAGTGTTGGTGACGGATAAAGGAATGAAGGGATGAAGGAGCAGTGTTGGTGATGGATAAAGGAATGAAGGGATGAAGGAACAGTGTTCGTGACGTAAAAAGGAATGAAGGGATGAAGGAACAGTGTTGGTGACGGATAAAGGAATGAAGGGATGAAGGAACAGTGTTGGTGATGGATAAAAGAATGAAGGGATGAAGGAACAGTGTTGGTGACGGATAAAGGAATGAAGGGATGAAGGAGCAGTGTTGGTGATGGATAAAGGAATGAAGGGATGAAGGAACAGTGTTGGTGATGGATAAAGGAATGAAGGGATGAAGGAACAGTGTTGGTGACGGATAAAGGAATGAAGGGATGAAGGAACAGTGTTGGTGATGGATAAAGGAATGAAGGGATGAAGGAACAGTGTTGGTGATGGATAAAGGAATGAAGGGATGAAGGAACAGTGTTGGTGACGGATAAAGGAATGAAGTGATGAAGGAACAGTGTTGGTGGTGGATAAAGGAATGAAGGGATGAAGGAACAGTGTTGGTGATGGATAAAGGAATGAAGGGATGAAGGAACAGTGTTGGTGATGGATAAAGGAGTGAAGGGATGAAGGAACAGTGTTGGTGGTGGATAAAGGAATGAAGGGATGAAGGAACAGTGTTGGTGACGGATAGAGGAATGAAGGGATGAAGGAACAGTGTTGGTGACGTATAAAGGAATGAAGGGATGAAGGAACAGTGTTGGTGGTGGATAAAGGAATGAAGGGATGAAGGAACAGTGTTGGTGATGGAAGAAGGAATGAAGGGATGAAGGAACAGTGTTGGTGGTGAATAAAGGGATGAAGGAAAAGTGTTGGTGATGGATGGATGAACGAATGAAGGGATGAAGGAACAGTGTTGGTGATGGATAGAGGAATGAAGGGATGAAGGAACAGTGTTGGTGATGGATGAAGGAATGAAGGGATGAAGGAACAGTGTTGGTGATGGATGAAGGAATGAAGGGATGAAGGAACAGTGAACAGTCTGGTGTCCCTCCCCCTCCACCCCTACCGCACCATCTGCAGGAACTGTGTGAGGATGTTCAAGCTGCATGGGATGGATTATCACAGGACTCCATCAGGAACCTCTACAGCTCCATACCGAGACGTCTGGCGTGTTGGGTTAGCGAACACGGCGGCCCGACTCCATACTGAGAGACAGACTTCTGTATGTGTAGCTCAATAAATATTGATCATATCAGTCTACATTTATCACCAGTTATTGATCCTGGTCACCTTTACCTTCCTCCCCAACACACCCGCACCCCCACACCTCCCTGTAGATGGGGAGTGTAACTTTCTGCGTGAGCATCTGAGAAATAGAGGCGGAGGAGAATGAGCAGGCCGGCTCGCTCCTGGGCAGATGGCGAGGTTTATCAGGGAGGTGAGTGTTTAATGCTACTGTCTTTACAGCGACAGGGGTTTATCTAATCTCACACTCGCCGTCTGGCGCGCGACTAGCGATGATCAAATCGACTCCTGACACTCAGCAGTCAGAACAAACACCGACAGACCAGGAGATCAAGTCTGAGTAACTCCGTTACATAAACGAGCTCCTACAGTAAAAGACCAGCAGACTGGGGAAAGGCACCCAGTCAGGCCAGCACAGGGCTGCGCTGCCATCTAGTGGCCACACAGGGGAACAACTAGCACTAACCCTCAGTCCAAATGGAGCTCATCCTGCATGTCCCTGTATTCAGTTCTTCTCACCCATCATCAGAACAGCTGCACCCAGAAGGAGGTGTGGGAGTACGGGTGTGTTGGGAAGGAGGATAAAGGAGACCAGGATCAATAACTGGTGATAAGTTTAGACTGATATGATCAATATTTATTGAGCTACACATACAGAAGTCTGTCTCTCAGTATGGCGTCGGGCCGCCGTGTTCGCTAACCCAACACGCCAGACGTCTCGGTATGGAGCTGTAGAGGTTCCTGATGGAGTCCTGTGATAATCCATCCCATGCAGCTTGAACATCCTCACACAGTTCCTGCAGATGGTGCGGTAGGGGTGGAGGTGGAGGGACACCAGGCCTTCTGGACGTGTGACAGCAAACTGTTCACCTGGTTGCTGACCACGGTGCCTCCACACTCTTTGATGTTTACCTGATGTTCTTTGATGTTTTTTACTTTTAAACAGTAAACCATTTAAAACCATTTTATTTCAGTGCATCAGGACGTTTATGCTGATGCGAGGATTGCTGTGGTATCCCAGGTGGTTGCTAGGCAGTTGCTGATGGTTGCCATGGTATCCCAGGTGACTGCTAGGTAGTTGCTATGTCTTAGGTGGTTGCCTGGGGCTTGCTAGAGCTTGTTGCTAGGGTTGCTATGGCACTCCCAGTGTTTGCCAAGTTGTTGCTAGGGTGCTATGGCATCCCTGCTGGCTGCTAGGCGGTTACTATTGATTGCCAAGTTGCTGCTAGAGTTACTATGCTATCCCAGATGGTTGCTAGGCAGTTGCAGGTAGTTACTAAGGTATGCCAGATGGTTGCCAAGCTATTGCTAGGGTTGCTGTGGTATCCCATGTGGTTGCTAGGCAGTTGCTGATGGTTGCCATGGTATTCCAGGTGACTGCTAGGTAGTTGCTATGTCTCGGGTGCTTGCCTGGGTCTTGCTAGAAATTGTTGCTAGCGTTGCTAAGGCACTCCAGGTGGTTGCCAAGTTGTTGCTAGGGTGCTATGGCATCCCTCCTGGCTGCTAGCTAGCAGGTAGTTACTAAGGTATGCCAAAGGGCTGCCAAGTTATTGCAACCCTTGAGTAGCCTGAGCTACTATGGCATCCTAGGTGGTTGCCAAGTTGTTGCTAGGTTTGCCGTACTATCCCAAGTGGTTGCTAGGCAGTCACTGTTTGTTGCCAAGTTGTTTCAAGTGTTGCTATAGTATACTACATGCATGCGAGGTAATTGCTTGTGGTTGCCACGTTGCTGCTAGGGTTGCTAAGTTGATACTTGGGTTGCTCTGATATCCCAGGGGCTTGCCAAACGATGGCAGGTGTTTGCTAAGTTGTTGCTAGGGTTGCCATGTTATCCCAGGTGGTTGCTAAGTTGATACTGGGGTTGCTCTGATATCCCAGGGGCTTGCCAAGTTCATACTGGGGTTGCAGAGGTATCCCAGGGGTTTGCTAAGCAATGGCAGGTGTTTGCTAAGTTGTTGCTAGGGTTGTAGTGGTATCCCAGGTGGTTGCTAAGTTGATACTGGGGTTGCAGAGGTATGCCAGGGGTTTGCTAAGCAATGGCAGGTGTTTGCTAAGTTGTTGCTAGGGTTGTAGTGGTATCCCAGGTGGTTGCTAAGTTGATACTGGGATTGCAGAGGTATCCCAGGGGCTTGCTAAGCGATGGCAGGTGTTTGCTAAGTTGTTGCTAGTGGTATCCCAGGTGGTGGCTAGTGGTTGCTATGGTAACTTATCTGAATAATAAGGTGTTCATTAAACTTGTATCGCTGTGATTCAAGCTGGGGCCCAAAGCTCTGCTCCCCAATCAACAATCAAAATACAAACACACAATTCCCGATCAGACCAAACATTCCGGAGTCAGCACAGAAACGCCGCTCACTAATAAACGGACGTAGGTACTGCAGAGCAGCCGAGCCCGAGAGCCAGTCAGTTCTTTATTTTTATTCTCTGAGTTAATATTTCAGCCTTTTCTGCTTCATTTTGTAGAAAATAACAAAAAAAAGAAAAGTGTGTACAAACATTTACAAATACAGGTAACTCACAGGTGTCCGTCCGAACAGCAGGGAGGAGAGGGGGTGAATATTTAATCCCACCGTGACTCCGCCTCCCACTCCTCTCCTACTTCAACTACTCTAATCATCCCTCGCTCCACAGGAACACCGCTACAGCTACAAAATGTCCGTTCCCAGCTGCAAAATGGCCGCCACGCCAGACCTGGGTCTGATCCAAAAAATGATGGCTTCATAGATCCGAGAGAGTGAGAGTGCGCGAGAGAGAGAGAGAAAGAGAGAAAGAGAGAGAGGCATTTGATCATACTGAATCAGTATCACTGATTTAATATTGGCTCCACTGACACACCATGATTCGTTTATGATTCAGCGGCAGCTCCACCAATTCATTAACAGCTACAGCGATTTGCCATTGGCTGCACTGAATCTCACCGAATCAATATCATCTCCACCAACGTGGCAGCTCCACTGAATCGCTGCTTCAGTGATTCGGTGTGATTCAGTTTTGCTTCCAGTGAATCATACTGATTCAGTATCGTTCAGCTTTAGTGCTAAGGTTTCCGTGGGAGCTACACTGAACCAGCAACAACCACGCTAATGTGTCAACACCAGAGTTAGTATCGTCTTTACAGAATCATCCTGATACTCAGTATTCCCTCTACTGATTCAGTAGGATTCAGTTCTGCTCCCGCTACCTGTGAATCATACTGATTCAGCTCGCTTCAGCATCTGTTCCACCGATCCGAAACCAGTTCCACTAAGGGAGTCCGATTCATGATGACTTAGTATGATTTAAAACTCCAATGATTCAGTATCGGCTTCACTTAGGGAGTTTGATTCATACTGATTCAGTCTACTGACTGATAGACTGACTCCACAGAGTCAGAATGAATATTCAGTGTTCACCTAAGAAGGAACCCTCTAGTATCTCTTCCACTGAGTGGCTGGGATTCTTACTGATTCAGTATGATTCGGGTTGGCTCTGCTAGTTTAATAAGTATCAGCTCCACTGAATCATAAAGACTATCTACTCTGTATTGATGTCACTGATTCAGTACGACTCAAAATGAAGTATAATGCATACTGATTCAGTATTAGCTCCACATCGGCTAAGGTGAGTCTTAAGAGCCTCAGGTTAATTATACTGATTCAGCATATTCTCCACTGACTCACTGGCATCACTGATTCAATTTGACTCAGCATCGACTGGCTACGATTCATACTGATTCAGCGTATTCTCCACCTGCATCACTGATTCAACATGACTCAGCATCGTCTTTATATTGATTCACTGATCCACCATCGAGCTCCACTATTAGAGTATGATTCAGAATGAGCTCCACTGATTCAGTTTTGGCTCGACTGATACAGCACGGCCGATAGCGATTCAGTGCGATTCACTGAAAGCCCCTCTAATGCTTTACCGGCTCCACAGCTGCAGGTCTGGAGGCGGGTCTCGGACACGCGGAAAGCAACACAAAGAAAGAAAAAGGATGGAGGGATGAAGAAGAAGCAGAGCACCACTCAAACGAACACTGCATCCTCTCCTCTGAGTCGTTAGCAGGAGACTCCTGCGCGTCCCACAAGCGCCACATTTACACGCGTAACTCATCATCGTTATTTACCCAGTTCACCGTTTAAAAACATCAGCGCGTGTCAGATTTCATCAGAGTTCTTTCGTCTGTCACACAGACAAGAGTCAGGGTCCTCAGAGAGGATCATGGGAGTTTACCGTCTCTGCATACTGAGGCCTAAGGCAGACTGTTAGTGATGAATAGGAATTTGGGGGCAGGGGTCAAAAGGGCACCATGGGGTCAAAAGTGCTATTTGAGGCGTAGCAGCTCCAGCTGGTCCTGGTACTCGGTGAAGAGCCTCTGAAAGCGCAGATTCTGACCAATCACAGGCAAGAGCTCCGCCAACACGTCCCTCTTCCGCAGACCCTAGAAAACATCCACACAAACAGCTTTAATTATCAGTCGCAGCACCGTCACAGGAGACCGCTACGTACTCCATACTGCCCCCTGTGTGTGGTACACAGTGCGGTAACACGTTCTGACCTACAGTGTGGTATACTAATACAGTCACATGACCAGTTACCTCACATTTACCTCAGAGCTGTTATTACTGCATCCACTGTTTAGAGCTAGCTGCTGCTAACGCTGCTCAGTTCCCCTGAGATACGGTTAGCCTAGCTGTTAGCTCCCCTCGGCTATTTCACTCTAAAACTGATCCTCTAAAGCGAGTTCATCTTTTATTAATCTTCAGACCTGTATATTTAACTTTCTGAGGCTCATTCTGATGAACACACACCCCACTACAACCACTACACCCACATTTATACTCGGAGTGGGCTGCAGTTAGCTCCCCAGTGTTACCCGCCACCATCTTCTCTGGCTGAAGCAGGCTGAGAGCTGGTGAGGGTGCGGTGCATGATGGGATGCAGTACACCATGAAGATAGCTCCCCCTGTACACTAGAACCTCTGACTGGAGTAGAACACCATCCGGATATCTCCAGTACACCATGAAGATAGCTCCACCTGTGTACTAGAACCTCGGACTAGAGTAGAACACCATCCGGGGATCTCCAGTACACCATGAAGATAGCTCCACCTGTGTACTAGAACCTCGGACTAGAGTAGAACACCACTCGGTGTTCTCTGGTCTGCCCTCTAGTGGAAGCCTCCGCTAACACACATAGCACATTGGCAAGTATGTGAACAGTTGTGTTAAATTTAAAACCTCCACCCAAACATCTGTACGTCTGCTCCTACCATACTGTGGAGGGGAAGCCGACACCAGAACATCCTCACCCAGAGAAATGGGTTATGACGCTTCGGTGAAGCTGACGTGTCGGGTTCTTGTGAGGCAGTAGGGTAAGATGTTAACATGAGAGCTAGCTAGTTAGCTATGCTAGCTAACCTTAAATAGCTTGTGGGAACGCTGGGTTAGCATAGCTACTTTAGGATCAGTGTCCGGTGTGCCGACCTTCCCACTATGTCGGTACTGATACTCCTCTGGACTAAGTACAAAGTCATTAAACAGGTCGCCGTAGGTAACCTCAGGCTACCTTTCCATCTCCTCCACCCACTCCAGTAAGACCCTTGGATGAGGTAATGTGGTCCCATTCCAGCTCCTTATAGCTTCTCTGGTCTCCTCCCATGTAACTCTGTCCATTTTGGTTTTTTGTTGATGTTGATTTGGCTAACTAGCTAGCTAGCCAACTAGCTGACCGGATGTTCTAACAGAAAGGCGGAGGAAACAAACTCTTGAAAGTGGGCGTGGCCAAATAAGGTAAATACCTGTAGCCTAACCCTCAGTTAACACTAGAAGGTGACAGAACAGAGTTTCTGAACTTCATGTAAATTATTTATGACACGATAAAGTAACATGGTGGATAGGTGTGCTAATGCTAATGTTAGCATCCTTGTTTACACCAGAGTGGGAGCATCTAATGGTGAAGGACACTGCCATCTAGTGGTCAGGGATTTAAACCCAACACAAAATGAATGCCTGTCTGGCTTTGGCCGCAAGCTAATTACCAAACGCCACAG
>JAMWET010003268.1:37500-40000 GCA_024036415.1 Prochilodus magdalenae
CACTAACACACCACCACCACCACGTCAATGTCCCAGCAGTGTGAGGTCTCCAGGTGTGTGTGCTTACCTGCTCCCTGTGGTTATGGCGATGCGGCTGGGCAGAACCGTGTCCCACTCTCTTCCCTCTCTGCTGCACCTGAGCTGGCTAATACGAGCCCCAGCTACAACAGAGACCTCATTCTCCACCTCCAGGTACAGAACGGGGTCCGTGCCTACCTACACATGCACACACACAAAGAACTCAACTGTCAGTGAGGACTGTCATGTCTACACAACGACACAGCGAGCAGTCAGACAGAGCCCTGTCCTGCCCAACGCATATGTACATGGAGATGGCTACCTGTACCTGAAGTACCTGGGACCTGAGGCTCAACTCTTGACACTTCTGAGCCTAGTGCAATTCTGACTCAAGATTAGGACACGCCTACACTGAAGAGAAGAGAAGCAAATCCAGGCCAGGCCAGAACCAAGACCAAGCCAGGTTAGACCCAAATCCAGGCCAAAGGATACCCAGACCAATGCAGGGAAGAAACACAGTCTGAGTTACAAACCAGGTTAGGCCCGGGTCAGCCCGAAATCAGGCTGGGTCAGACAAACAAAGACAGAGTGCCAAAAACAGACAGGTCCTGAATCAAGGTGGCCAAGGGAGTCGTGGGTTGGAGGTTAAAGAACCAGCCTTGTGACTATAGGGTCACCGGTTTGACTCCCTGAACTGACACCAAGTGCCCTCGAGCAAGGCCCTCAACTGTTCCCCGGGCGCCGTGGATAGGGCTGCCCACTGCTTTGGGCACATGTGCCACTTCCCCCTCGTGTGTGTGTGTGTGTGTGTGTGTGTGTGTGTGTGTGTGTGTGTGTGTGGTGTGTGTAAAAGCACAAATGGCACAAAACTCTCTTCTCTAAGAATGACTGGCCTCACCGAAATACACACTACACAATCAAGGACCGGCAGGTCAGTCCCAGAGCAAGGCTAGGAGCAACTCAATTCGCAAATCAAAATACCAAGCCAGATACCGAGGCCAAGCCAGTCCAGAATCCAGGAAAGTCTTAAATCAAGACCAGAAAAGTCCCTAGTCCTGACTTAAAACCAGAACAGGCCTGAATTAAACCAGACTAACAGAAACTAAACCATGCTGGTCCGAATCCGGGCCAGTACGGGAGCTGTGTGTGTATATACCTGGGCGCTGAAGGATTTCTGTACCGCAGGGGTGTGAAGCTTTAATGATACTGTAGGAGCCGGGATCCGCGCGGTTTCCTTCTCCACCGAGACCGGAGTCTAAAACACAGACAGACAGAGGCAGACAGACACAGAGACAGAGAGGCAGAGAGACACAGAGGCAGAGACACAGAGGCAGACAGACACACAGTCAGACACAGAGACAGAGAGACAGAGGCAGACAGAGAGGCGGACAGACACAGAGACAGACAGACAGACACAGAGACAGACAGACAGACACAGAGACAGACAGACAGACACAGAGACAGACAGACGCAGAGACAGACAGACGCAGAGACAGACAGACGCAGAGACAGACAGACGCGGAGACAGACAGACGCGGAGACAGACAGACGCGGAGACAGACAGACGCGGAGACAGACAGACGCGGAGACAGACAGACGCAGAGACAGACAGACGCAGAGACAGACAGACGCAGAGACAGACAGACGCAGAGACAGACAGACGCAGAGACAGACAGACACGGAGACAGACAGACACGGAGACAGACAGACACGGAGACAGACAGACACGGAGACAGACAGACACGGAGACAGACAGACACGGAGACAGACAGACAAGGAGACAGACAGACAAGGAGACAGACAGACAAGGAGACAGACAGACAAGGAGACAGACAGACAAGGAGACAGACAGACAAGGAGACAGACAGACACAGAGACACAGACACACAGAGACACACAGACAGATAGATAAATTAGTTAATCAGGTCGTGTATCATTTAAAGACACAACCTTTAACCCTCTGAAGGTCCTGCGGTGGCGAGATGAGAACCGAGTAGTGGGTCTGTGTTTGAAGTGGATGCTGACCTCCATCCTCCTCTGTCGGTTCCAGCTACCCTTCATTAACACGCTCTGCTCTGCGTCCTCGAAGGACAGCGCCTGTGCTGGTCTGGGAGTGGAGGTCAGCTGGTTTCCCCCAGTGACACGCATTCACTACTGACCATCACGGTACCTGCGCATACCTGGGTTAGGGGCTCGGAATGAGCACAGTGCAGGGTTAAACCCTAGACCATAACTACACTCAGTCCTAAATCCCCAACACAACCACGGGGTCAACTTCATAGGGTTCTACCAGAACCTCACGTACATACAGCTCTGGAAATAAATCAGAGCCCACTCCAGGTTCTTCTTAAACCAGCATCTCCACATGTACAGCAGGTTCTCAGTGAGGAACCGAAGGTTGGGTTCTAGCTTTACTGGCAGATACAGTGAGCGTCTGGTTCATAAGAACAAGGTCCAGCAGCAAACACACAGGACAACACAG
>JAMWET010003268.1:45000-94650 GCA_024036415.1 Prochilodus magdalenae
CTTCCCTGTGCTCTTCTGGACCACTTCCCTCTGTTGCCTGGGAGTTACACCTCTACTGAATCTGTGTCTGTAAACGTTCCATTAATAGTGAGTTTACAGTTCGAGGTAAGAACCTGTCAATCAACTGATGGGGGAAACCAGGTGTGGTGACGCAGCAGTCAAGCTAATGTAACTCAGGGGTCAAGCCACTGTGACGCAGCGGTCAAGCTACGGTGACTCAGGGGTCAAGCTACTGTGATGCAGCGGCGAAGCTACTGTGACTCAGGGGTCAAGCTACTGTGACGCAGCGGTCAAGCTACTGTGACGCAGCGGTCAAGCTACTGTAACTCAGGGGTCAAGCTACTGTGACGCAGCGGTCAAGCTACTGTAACTCGGGGTCAAGCTACTGTGACGCAGCGGTCAAGCTACTGTAACTCGGGGTCAAGCTACTGTGACGCAGCGGTCAAGCTACTGTGACGCAGCGGTCAAGCTACTGTAACTCGGGGTCAAGCTACTGTGATGCAGCGGTCAAGCCACTGTAACCTGGGGTCAAGCTACTGTGATGCAGCGGTCAAGCTACTGTAACTCAGGGGTCAAGCTACTGTAACTCAGGGGTCAAGCTACTGTAACGCAGCGGTCAAGCTACTGTAACTCAGGGGTCAAGCTACTGTAACTCAGGGGTCAAGCTACTGTAACTCAGGGGTCAAGCCACTGTGACTCAGGGGTCAAGCCACTGTGACTCAGGGGTCAAGCTACTGTAACTCAGCGGTCAAGCTACTGTGACGCAGCGGTCAAGCTACTGTGACGCAGCGGTCAAGCCACTGTGACGCAGCGGTCAAGCCACTGTGACTCAGGGGTCAAGCTACTGTAACGCAGCGGTCAAGCTACTGTAACTCAGGGGTCAAGCTACTGTGACACAGCAGTCAAGCTACTGTAACTCAGGGGTCAAGCTACTGTGACGCAGCGGTCAAGCTACTGTGACGCAGCGGTCAAGCTACTGTGACGCAGCGGTCAAGCTACTGTAACGCAGCGGTCAAGCTACTGTAACTCGGGGGTCAAGCTACTGTAACGCAGCGGCCTAGTGACGCAGGGGTCAAGCCACTGTGACGCAGTGGTCAAGCTACTTTAAGTGGCCAGGTCACTGCAAATATCTGATGCTGTGGTCATATTACTGTGAAGTGCGGTCAAGATGTAAAGTGACCACAAGTTAACGTCCAGCTGAGGTGACGCCCCTGTGAGGGTGTTCAGTGACCAGGAAGTAAAACAGGCGAAGCTGTGACTGGACTAAGCTGAAGATGCGATGGTGTTGAGAAGTTACTGTGTGGACGTAGTAAGGCTGACTCCATCCTAACCTTGCGGATGTCCTCAAGTGACTCTCCGTTGACCACGTTTGTCAGTTTGGGTGTTTGGTTCTCCAACGCGGCTCCCTGGGCACCGCTGGAGGTTTGGGCCCTCGGCCGCTCCTGCTGATACTTCAGCATCTCCGGGTTCTCGATAATGGTGGAAGACAGCTGGGTCTCCATTGTGATGGCCAGACTCTTCCCGTATATGTTCTGGTGGATGGTGTTCTGAAGGAGGGAGAAACAGAGCAGGGCCATTTAAACAATAACGCTGTTTTAAACGGATCCATTATTTTATTGCAGCTCCTTGAACACGGGAACACTGGAACATGGGAACCATGCGACTGTCTTTATAGGTAATTAGAACTTCTGGCTATCAGAGGTAGACGATGGTCGAATCTGGGACTCTCATTAGTGGTGATTGAATAGAGTGAGAGAATGGGTGAGTCTCTCTCTACCTTCTCCTCCTCATTTAAAGGGTCTCCCAGCTCGTCCTGGGAAAAGTCCAGAAAAGCCACCGTTCCATCCATGGAGCACACCAGCATTCCCAGACCATTCAGAGTCCTGCAGGAAATAGAACACAGAAAAAAAAACTTAAAAAAAAAAAAAAAAAAAATGCAACCTAGCTCAACCTTGACCCCGGGGGTCAAGCACATCCAGTAGCTCTCCTGACCAAAAAAAAAAATGGGGCCATTATCCCTGCGGGGTGTGAGTGATGGGATCCATAGATTGGGAAAAGAGCAGATGTTAATGATTGGCTAAAAGGAGGGACTGCATGTGGGCGTGGCCAAAGACCATAGTGTGAAGGAAGTAGCTGAATCTGCAGGTGTATGCAAGCGTGCGGTCAGACGGGTCTACCAGCAGTGGATACAATCCCAGTCTACTCAGAATTGTGCCAGGGACGGAAGACATCCATCAAATCTGGATCAGATGACCAGTTCTTTGATGTAGGAGTGTCTGAACACTGATGTGGCTACATCCAGAACCTTCAAAGTCAAAGTGAACTTTGTCATTCAGACTTTACAACAGGAGTGCACAGCTGAGCGAGACGGCGCTTCTCCAAACTGGGTAACTTGTCCAGTACATGCCCGAACCAGTCCCAGCTGTTACTGGTGCTACATGCTATATGGTATTCATATGGTTTCAGCCACAGGGGATTGGTATTTTGTCCAGTGAGCTTATCTAATCAGTCACATGGCCCGGTTGTTGGTACTGGAGGGGCTGGTTGGGAGTATTTCAGAACCTGAAGCTGATCAGGTTCAGGGAGATTTTCACCCACAGCCATCTTTAGGTCATATTTAAGTCAGAGGAGCATGGCCAGGCTGGTCTGAGCCAATGGGCAAACCACCAAGGTCTGCAGAGGAGCAGAAGACCACACTGGGGCCCACTCCCGTCAGCCAACGGTAGCCACAGAGGCTACGGTTTGGATCGGCCGACCAAAACTGGCCAACAGAAGACTGGGAAAAGGCGGCCTGGACTTCTGCTGGGACGTTCGGACGGTGGGGTCAGAATTTGGTGGAGAGCTTGGATCCATTCTGTTATGTATCAGCGGTTCAGGTCGGTGGTGGTGCCTCTTTGGGCCCCTTAATCCCAACCCGAGCATGGTTTAAACCCCACAGGCCAGCTCAGGATTACTGCTGACCCTGTCCAACCCTTGGGCACCACAGTATGCCATTCTCTTGATGGCTACTTCCAGCCGGATAACGTGCCGTGATCTCGACCATGGCATTGAGCGGACTAGATCTCAACCCAACTGAGCATCTTCTGGTAGATGGGTGGTAGAACCGGAGATTCAGACTAGCAGGTTGCACCTACGCTGTTCCAGCACACTGACCACAAACACCATTACCACACACGTAGCATGGTTCAAAAACGCAGTCAGAGTCACAGTCAGAAATGAACCGCCTTACCACGTAATATCCATGATGGACTTATCGAACAAGTCATGAATGACCACTAGAGGGCGCTTCAGTGAGGTGAGCTGGGAATGAAACACAGGGCAAACAACAAAACATCAGATGTAAGCTTCAGAGTTTATACGATTTAAATTTGTGTATTTAATGCTTTAGGGCACAGCGTCAAAACAAACAGTAAAATAACCCCACGTCATCTGAGGTCAAAGGTCACAAAGCTCACCCAGACGGACAGGGAGCGGTCCTTGCTGCCCACGGCGCAGCAGCAGTATGGACAGCTGGGTTTGGGGGCGCTGCCGTTGCGCTGCTTCTTCTTAAAAATCTTCGGGTTGAATTTCTACAGGGAAGGAGGTGCAAAACTCAAACACAACTACCGAACTGTTTCATCAGACGCGTGTTCAGCTTCACATCTGGATAGCTACGCATCTGGATCTACGTACGGGTGAAGTCTTCCAGCATTACTACTGAGTAACGATCATGAAATGAAGCTGCGTGGCTGTTTTGGTTATTACTGACCACCACCGTGACGGCCTTGCGGTGGCCAACAAAGTCCATGTTGGTCTTCCAGCCGTCCCGCTCGATTATCTGAGCCGTCGGTCCGGAGTTATTCATGGCGTGTGCAGAAACCAAATACTGACCATCGGGCGACCAGCTCAAACGAAGAACATGAGTGGTACCTCCACACTATGGAGAAAGAGAGAGAGAGACAGACAAAAACATTGGCTAATGAGAGAGACACAGAGAGAGAGAGAGAGAGAGAGAGGGAGAGAGAGAGAAAGAGAGAGTAAATAAGGCCAAAACCTCCTGCTAATCAGGGCAATCATCTCACTGGCCAATTTCATCCTCCTGGCCAACCGGGAACTACCTCCTAACCAACCGGGAACTACCTCCTAACCAACCGGGGACTACCTAATAACCAACCGGGGACTACCTAATAACCAACCGGGGACTACCTAATAACCGACCGGGGACTACCTCCTAACCAACCGGGGACTACCTCCACGCCGGGAAACCAACCGGGGGACTACTAATACCTACCTAATAACCGACCGGGGACTACCTAATAACCGACCGGGGACTACCTCCTAACCAACCGGGGACTACCTCCTAACCAACTGGGGACTACCTAATAACCAACCGGGGACTACCTAATAACCGACCGGGGACTACCTCCTAACCAACCGGGGACTACCTCCTAACCAACCGGGGACTACCTAATAACCAACCGGGGACTACCTCCTAACCAACCGGGGACTACCTCCTAACCAACCGGGGACTACCTCCTAACCAACCGGGGACTACCTCCTAACCAACCGGGGACTACCTAATAACCAACCGGGGACTACGTCCTCACCTCCCGGGGACTACCTCCTAACCAACCGGGGACTACCTCCTAACCAACCGGGGACTACCTCTTAACCAACCGGGGACTACCTCCTAACCAACCGGGGACTACCTCTTAACCAACCGGGGACTACCTCCTAACCAACCGGGGACTACCTAATAACCAACCGGGGACTACGTCCTCACCTCCCGGGGACTACGTCTTCACCTCCCGGGGACTACCTAATAATCAACCGGAGACTACGTCCTCACCTCCCGGGGACTACCTCCTAACCAACCGGGGACTACCTAATAACCAACCGGGGACTACCTAATAACCAACCGGGGACCACCTCCTAACCAACCGGGGACTACCTCCTAACCAACCGGGGACTACCTCCTAACCAACCGGGGACCACCTCCTAACCAACCGGGGACCACCTCCTAACCAACCGGGGACTACCTCTTAACCAACCGGGGACAGAGGGTGAGGGTCAATCTCCTGACCCATTAAGAGCAGCCCTCCGCCCAACCAGGACCAACCCTCTGACCAATCAGGAGCTACCTTAAGCTGAATCAGGGCCTACCTATTAAGCAGTCTAGGTGAGAACCTCCGCCCAACCAGGAGCAATAGAAACCCCACTAAGCTAAGGGGAAAGGATGGTGCTGACCTCGTTGAAGGGTTTGGTGATGTTGGTGTCCAGTTGCCAGTCCATGGTCCTCCACACCTTCAGGCTGTGGTCATCTGCCTGGGACGCGATGTACTTTCCTACAGGATCCCACGTTAAACCTTTTACCAGGCCGGTGTGACCTTTCAGGGTCGTCACGATCTCTGCACAGAGAAACCAGTTCCTGAAACGTCTGTAGAGTTATAGAGGATTACCAGACGGGTTATTACAGCCCAGAGCAGAACACCCAGCAGAAACACAGGTATCAGGTATCACCATGTTTAATATAACGGCCCATTCTTAGGGTTCTGCTTTCTGGAGAGCCCTGGCGGCATTTCCACTGCAAGACGAGCAGCACTGTGTTGTCGCCACCAGAGGGCATCCATTGATATTACCCAGACTAAAATTCTACGTATGCTTTGGTGCGTTTGAGCGGAGCAGTGAAGTCTGCTCTCCGGTGTGCAAACCTGGGAATTTGCGAGCGTTCCAGATGACGATAGTGTTATCCACGCTGCAGGAGGCCAACCAGACGTCATGAGGAGACCAGGCCACGTCCATCACGTCTGGAAACACACACACGCACATCCATAAACATCAGAAAGTAATCCTAACCAGACGCTCACTGTATCTGCCAGTAAAGCTAGAACCTGACCTTCGGTTCCTCAATGAGAACCGGCTGTACATGTGGAGATGCTGATTCCAGAAGGAACTGGAGCGGGCTCTGATTTATTTTCAGAGCTGTGTGTATACACCTCTCACTTAAAGAGCTAACAAAGCTACAAAGAGCAGTGCACACTCGTCCTCACCTCCTGTGTGGTTTCTGAGGATGGTAACACATCTCCACTGCTCCACGTTGGCCAGTTTACTGCTCGACCCAAACACTGTACTGGGACCAATAAACCTGAAACACAGCAGAGGAGCTGGTTAGCAACTGAGGCCTGCAAGACACGCCATGAAGCCTGAACGTCAAGCACGGTGCTTCTGGTGTTTAGCCCGTGTTGTGCAGCCATATAGTGTGTGTGTGTCGTGTGTGTCACTCACGCTGCTTTCTTCCACACCATGACCAGTTTGTCGTCCCCTCCCGAGGCCAGGTACAGACCGTTGTTGGACCAGCGCACGCAGTTAACACACGCTGAAAGACACACAGAGTCATGTTACACACAAAAAGGAGGTTACGGAGCCGGCCTTGTGACTGGAGGGTCACTGGTTTGATCCCCTGAGCTTAGAGGTCATGACTCAAGTGCCCTTGAGCAAGGCACCTAACCCCTAACTGCTCCCCTGGGGGCCGTGGATAGGCTGCTTATGACTCCGGTCATGTGTGCTCACTGCAGCCTTGGTGGGTGTGTGTGTGTGTGTCACTGGACGGCTTGGTTAAGCCCAGAGGTCAGTTTCCACCGTATACAACCACACAGGTCAGATAGCTGTTTCCGAGTCCTAGAACTCTTACTAGCAAGATCCTCGTCTCCTGCTCAATCCCAGAGCAGGGAATGTGGCTACTGGTTTACAAGCAGTCACAGATAGGAGGTTAGGAAACCAGCTGTGTGACTGGAGTGTCGCTGGTTCGGTCCACTGAGCCGACAGGACAGGGCCTAAGCATCCCTGAGCAAGGCACCTGCGCACTATGGATAAGGCGGTTCTGGGATCCAGCCTTGTGACTGTAGGGGCTGGTTAGCAACTCGCAGCGCGGGGTAAATAGTTTCACAGGGGACGTTTTTAATTGCTGCACCGCTAAACACGCATGGAACGGCGTGCAAGTCTTAGTGGAGTTGTTGAGGATGGTGAAAACAGACCGGGGAAATTCTGAACCAGACACTGGAGTAGAAAACGACGACCCAGAAGAACTTCAGAAGGAGCCGTGTCTGTTGTCCGGAGGTACTTCGGGTTTAAAAAGGTGGGGGCGTGGACCAAACAATCACTTCCTCTAAATGCTGTCGAGCTGAAGTTGTAGCATGAGGTGGGAACATGAGCAATTTGCTGCACCTGCCTTAGCCGCAAACACGCTTCGGAATACCAGGAACGCATGAAACTGAAATCAGCGCCTTCCACACAACCAGGTCTAAAGCTAAAGGACAGGTGAGTCAGGCGTCACTCGGTGAGGCGTTTGATAAAGGTAGACCCTTTGTACCATATAAGAAGCAAGCGGTGGATCGAGTTTGGTCATACGGCCCAGCACTATGTGTAATCAAAACAGTCTGAGATTCTGAATGAGCTCCGCTGAGCTAAACTCGGGAACAGTCATGTCCCACTGGTGATGTGCTCGTGGATGAGCCCATACCTCCGGAGGCGTCCGTCGTCTAAGGAGCTCAAATACGAAGCATTCCAAACTCTCGCCGTTTAATCCGTGCAGGAGGTCCGTAATGTGGGACGTACTACAGACAGAGAACACTAACGTGCTGCTCTATAACAGTCCACCGGCATCACGGACAGGCGCTCGAGTGGTCCGCCGTGTAATCGCTGTCACTCTTGGCACAGGTGCTGAAGGGCTGGTTCTGGATGGTGAGATATACGCCCTCAAACCAGGAGGCCAGTCTGCACCTGAACAACATGTCCCACTATGTTGGTTTTACAACCTGACCGCCGACCTCTGCTTACGGACTAAGGACCGCCCGCCTCCAGATACGTAATCGCTGGGCTCTCAAACCACGGGCCCGTTCTTTGGAGGTTCGGTAGAGCCCTGGAACCAGCACCAGCACCAGGTTGGTGGACAGACGTACCAGTCACCGTCTTCATAGACGTTAGCAGCTGCTGTAGCTGAACTACACGGTACTAGGAAGTGAGACCGGCCGTGTACAACACTGACACAGACATCAGTCCGACACGCACGGGACACACGGAAAAGTGAGACGGGTGTTAGATACCGTACCCAAGTGATTGTCCATCTGGCAAAGCATTTTGGGAATGTTCTCGTTTTTCTCGTCCTCCTCTCGGAGAACCGGAGCCATGTTCCAGATGACAACCTTCCCCGAGTCCTCCCCTGCAAAAACAGCCCACACACAGCGTCTGGATCAGCGCCAGCCGGACCTTCCAGAACTTTTCTCCTCCATCAAATTCTGAACATGAGCGTATTTATGGAGGTGTTATTATAATTAGGGGTTTAGTAAATTACTGAAAGATCCTGAATCGTAACCAACGACTTCGACTTCCAACACAGGAAGCACTTAATCACAATTCATATCAATAACCGATAACACTATACGGTTATTAATGTGTACAGTAACTATAGCAGCAGTAATAACGAAGACCCTGTTCCACACCTTGACCACCTGTGGCGAACTTCGTTCCATCTGGATGAATGTCGACTGAAAATATTGGTTTTCCTGAAAAAGAGGATCAATAACTTCATTAGGAATCCATAATCAGCCTCCTCATGAATATTAATGTATGCAAATGAAGGAAGTCACAAATCTGGAGGAAACCGGCAAAACTTCAAAGCAAAGATCAGCTTCAGATTTATTTGTGAGCTGCAGCAAAGCAACAACAGCAACAGTGTGGTTATATTTCTGGAACAGGAAAATTTAATTGATATGGTTAGTATGCATCAATATTTCATCATCTCATTCATATTAATATTTTTAATTATTTAATCATTATAAATACAGCAGATTCATACCGACACTAGCAGATAGACGCCTGAAGAAACTGTACTGATATATGGAGTATATCGATATATCAACATTTAATTCATATTTAATTATTTAAATTATTTAATTATAAAACCAGATATTAGCAGAAAACTTCTTAAGTTCATAAAACAAACTGATATGTAAAGTATGCTTCAATATTTGATAATTAATTATAATAATTAATAATAATTACAGTATTGAACAGTTATTTAGATCTGGCTGTATGTGTATATGTATGTAACCATGTTAAAGTCTGCATGTTATTCGGTTACAGCACTTTAAACCCCACAGCATTGATGTGTGATAATTATAGTTACTGGCATCTGATTGGTCGAAACAGGCAGACAAACCTAACATCACAGGTGACGAGAACCATCAAACACCAAAACACCAAATATACCACAATATGCTTTCATACTACGCCGCACTAAAAACAGCTCCACAGGGTCCACTCCTCAGATGTTCTCTACATCAGTGGTGAGGGGAACCAGGGTTCTCAGTGTCTACAACACACATACTGAGTGGAATGCTGATGATGGGAACATCTGGAAAACCTGGAAATAAAATGTCTCCTGTTTTCTTGAGGAACTATTTTCCCTCACAACTTTACACTATCATAAACAGCGTCTCAGACAGCAGGCAGCGTGTTCATAACCACCTCCTGTAGGAACTTTCTGGAAGGGAGCTTTTAGAGGGGGACGTCTGGTTACCTTCACCACCACTGTCTGAAAACTCCTTTACACTTTGCACAATAACCCACTGCACTGTTCGCTGTAAACGGTAACCACTTTAACATGCATAGCAATAATAATAATAATAATAATAATAATAATAATAATAATAACAACTCAGTGATACTCAAAGTTGGTGGTTAACTTCAAGTGTTTATATTTATTATTTAATTTACTATTTATATTTAAACACTTTCAGTTCTTTGAGACCCAGCTTCATTTAGCAGTTTATAGAAACAGAATACACAGTAAATATGTACCGTTTTGTGAGACCGGTTCGGGTTAGAAGTTACTGTTTATTATTATTATTGTTATTATTTTTGTCGTTATTAAATATTTACCACTCTGTGAGACTTAGACTAAGTTAAGTGGTTACCGTTAACTGTTTATCATAATTGTCTTTCTTAATATTAAATATCTTGCCCTGTGAGACCCAGACCGGGTTAGTAATAGCTGTTTAAAGGTCACTATTATTTTTAATTATTAATATTTAAATATTTGCCGCTCTATAAGAGCCAGACCGGGTTAGTGCCCACTGTTTACAGGTTGTTGTTATTTTTCTATTACTAATATTTCAATAATAACTGCGCTGTGAGATTCAGACCGGGTTAATTTCCACTGTTTACCGGTTATTGTTATTTTTTAATAAACAGTATTTGAATGTTTACCGTTCTGCGAGACCCAGCTCGGTTTCAGCAGCTTCATCTCCGGCTCTGTTAAAAATCCTCAGTTCCTGCGGGTCGTGTTTCTCTTCCTCCAGGTTTTATCCCTATCCCGGCTTTTATGCGTCCTGCGGTGTTCTACCACTCTTGCGGATTTTTATTTTCCTGAAGTTTTTATTTATTTTTTATTTTGATAATTTCTCCGCTTTGTCTCACCCAAACAGACAAACGACGGCGGATGTGTCCATCTCCCGCTCTTCCCTCCGGAAACACGGCAACAGCGCTTGGTTCCGCGGTGGCTCTATTTGGTTCCGCCTATGTGTAAATACCCTACACGGGACACTATAGCCCAGATACATTTATATATCTGATTATCCGAATAATCCGAATTATTGGTATGTGTATTATGTTACACATACAAGGAATCTGTGCACACATTTATGGCAGGGAGGTATGTTTTTAGCCCACCCCCCACAAATAATTGTGCATTACTATTTAATATCTTTAAACGTTTATTCTGTTATTCTTCATCATTCAGCCCTGTGCTTCCCTGTCAATTCACAATAAATTGCCATAGCAGGGTGCAACCTGCAGGATTTAGAACTCAAATGGAACCTATACAGAGAAAAACAATACCTGCTAACGATATGGATTATGGCAGTATAGCTGGCTACCAGGCTTTTATTTGGTTGCTAGTTACTTTGGTGAGGTAAAGAATAGGGGCTAATGCTAACCAGCTGACAAGCCATCCAGACTTTGAAGAAACTTCAGTGATACTTCAAAGAGTATGAACAAGTGACAGAGCTTGAAATAGCAGTTTCTCAACCTCATTAATCATCTCAACTGCTTTGCATCCCGGATTGCTTGGGGGTACCAGAGCCCAGCGCTCATAGTGCAGAGAGCACGAAACACCATAAACAGGCCGCCAATCCATCACAGGCCTGACACATAGAGATATACACTCACTCACATCAAAGGTATGGAGTATACAGTATAAGTATAAGAGTATAAAGGTATAGGTATAGAGTATACTAACGCATTACACTTACTGATTTACTGTACACCGACACACTACTTACAGTACACTAACACATTACACTTACTGAGTTACTGTACACCAACACACTACTTACAGCACACTAACACATTACACTTACTGAGTTACCGTACACCAACACACTACTTACAGTACACTAACACATTACACTTACTGAGTTACTGTACACCAACACACTACTTACAGCACACTAACGCATTACACTTACTGAGTTACCGTACACCGACACGTTACTTACAGCACACTAACGCATTACACTTACTGAGTTACTGTACACCAACACTCTACTTACAGCACACTAACGCATTACACTTACTGAGTTACTGTACACCAACACACTACTTACAGTACACTAACACATTACACTTACTTACTGTACACCAACACGCTACTTACAGTACACTAACACATCACACTTACTGAGTTACTGTACACCAACACACTACTTACAGCACACTAACACATTACACTTACTGAGTTACTGTACACCAACACACTACTTACAGTACACTAACACATTACACTTACTGAGTTACTGTACACCAACACACTACTTACAGTACACTAACACATCACACTTACTGAGTTACTGTACACCGACACACTACTTACAGTACACTAACACATTACACTTACTGAGTTACTGTACACCATCACGCTACTTACAGCACACTAACACATTACATTTACTGAGTTACTGTACACCAACACACTACTCACAGTACACTAACACATCACACTTACTGAGTTACTGTACACCGACACACTACTTACAGCACACTAACACATTACACTTACTGAGTTACCGTACACCGACACGCTACTTACAGCACACTAACACATTACACTTACTGAGTTACCGTACACCGACACACTACTTACAGCACACTAACACATTACACTTACTGAGTTACCGTACACCAACACGCTACTTATAGTGCACTAACACATCACACTTACTTACTGTACACCAACACACTACTCACAGTACACTAACACATCACACTTACTGAGTTACTGTACACCAACACACTACTTACAGCACACTAACACATCACACTTACTGAGTTACTGTACACTGACACACTACTTACAGCACACTAACACATTACACTTACTGAGTTACCGTACACCAACACTGCTTACAGCACACTAACACATTACACTTACTGAGTTACCGTACACCGACACACTACTTACAGCACACTAACACATTACACTTACTGAGTTACCGTACACCAACACTACTTACAGCACACTAACGCATTACACTTACTGAGTTACTGTACACCGGCACGCTACTTACAGTACACTAACACATTACACTTACTGAGTTACTGTACACCGACACACTACTTACAGCACACTAACACATTACACTTACTGAGTTACTGTACACCAACACTACTTACAGCACACTAACACATTACACTTACTGAGTTACCGTACACCGACACGCTACTTACAGCACACTAACACATTACACTTACTGAGTTACCGTACACCGACACGCTACTTACAGCAGGCACCTAAAACTCATTTACACTTACCGAGTTACTGTACACCAACACACTACTTACAGCACACTAACGCATTACACTTACTGAGTTACCGTACACCAACACACTACTTACAGCACACTAACACATTACACTTACTGAGTTACCGTACACCGACACACTACTTACAGCACACTAACACATTACACTTACTGAGTTACCGTACACCAACACGCTACTTACAGTACACTAACACATTGCACTTACTGAGTTACCGTACACCAACACACTACTTACAGCACACTAACACATTACACTTACTGAGATACTGTACACCGACACGCTACTCACAGTACACTAACACATTGCACTTACTGAGTTACCGTACACCAACACACTACTTACAGCACACTAACACATTACACTTACTGAGTTACCGTACACCGACACACTACTTACAGCACACTAACACATTACACTTACTGAGTTACCGTACACCGACACACTACTTACAGTACACTAACACATTACACTTACTGAGTTACCGTACACCGACACGCTACTTACAGTACACTAACACATTACACTTACTGAGTTACCGTACACCGACACACTACTTACAGCACACTAACACATTACACTTACTGAGTTACCGTACACCAACACACTACTTACAGCACACTAACACATTACACTTACTGAGTTACCGTACACCAACACACTACTTATAGCACACTAACACATTACACTTACTGAGTTACCGTACACCGACACGCTACTTACAGTACACTAACACATTACACTTACTGAGTTACCGTACACCAACACGCTACTTACAGCACACTAACACATTACACTTACTGAGTTACTGTACACCAACACACTACTTACAGTACACTAACACATTACGCTTACTGAGTTACCGTACACCGACACGCTACTTACAGTACACTAACACATTACACTTACTGAGATACTGTACACCGACACGCTACTCACAGCACACTAACACATTACGCTGACTGAGTTACCGTACACCAACACACTACTTACAGCACACTAACGCATTACACTTACTGAGTTACTGTACACCAACACACTACTTACAGCACACTAACACATTACACTTACTGAGATACTGTACACCGACACGCTACTCACAGCACACTAACACATTACACCCACACAAGCCTGGGACTGGGACAGTGCCAGGCCAAGATCACCAACAAAACTGTGCAGGAATTCCAGCAGAGCTCCACCATGTCTGAGATGAACACTTTCTAGCACATTACTAACAAGAGTAATTAGCAAGCTGGTGTGAAATCAGACCAACGAAGCCCATTTCTGGACCTTCAGTGACAAGACCTCGGGACAGAGGAACGATGCGAATGTGAGAAGTAAGCAGTCGGACCAACAAGGGATTAGGAGTGAAATCATTAGGTGAAGCAATGGCATCAGAGCACACAGGATGGGCCAAAGTGGTAACTTTACAGGAGAGGGCAAAACCCCTTTCATTTTCATGTACGTCAATGGAACCAGATGTCTTTCCAAGCAGTTTTGGCCCAGCTCTGTTGGTTCGGTCGCCATGAAACTTTCACACAACGTGAACAGCAGCTGACGTGTTCGAATGATGCATGAAACTAAAAATGTTTTGATGTTTGGACAGTAAGCCCCCCAGCAGCAGCGTCAGCTTCAGCACATTCTCTAGCCAGTGGGAGGGCCTCTGCTCAGAGAGTGGTAAACCCTGTCAGATCCGGGTCGATCCAATCGATACGCCTATCATGCAGAGGATCAATTCCAATCAAACACAACCTTCAAATCTTAAACCATAAGTGGTTAATACGTTTGTTTAATAAAGCAGAATAGGGAGAGAGTGAAATGAGAGAATGTGTACTGGTGTCAGGACACGCCCCATGCCCTGAGAGAGGGGCGGAGTCAGCAGTGGTTTATTATCATTTAAAGGTACAGGCACTCAAACCGGGCGTTCCGAGCAGGCCTGTTTAGGTAGGAGGAGGAGCGTTCCTGTGCTGTCCTGACCACAGACTTACCTCCACCCTGTCTTCACCCCATTTCACTGGTCCGGTCTGTCTGCGGTCGAAGAGAGGACACCACACATAAAACAGGACACACCAGAACTTCGCTAATTACAGGGGGTGTGGCTGCGGGTGGGCTCTGCACTGTTGTAGACAGACGAGAGAAGAGGGGGATCTTACAACCCCACCCCTATAGTTAGGGTCTGCCCCAGACCAACACCTGACCTAGCAACCCCTAACTAGCCACATTGTCATACGTCCTGGACACACAATTTGGTACTGTCAGTGTCCAAAAAAAAATTGTACAATGATCAAATTTATATTTTAATGTGAGCCAATGGAACCAGACGTCTTTCCAGTCAGTCCACTGGTCATCGTGAAACTTCACACAATGCTGTGTTCAAACAAAAGTAGAGATACCTGTTTTTGATTGGACAGTGATGATATTCTAAGGACATGATAAAGGGATAATATATTTATGTTTACTCATCATATTGTTAATGTTTCACTGTCCTCGGGTCATGTTCCCGAGGTTCCAGAAATGGGCTTCATCCCAAAAAGGCCGATCCCAATGCTATCTGGCTAGTTACTCATTTTCCTTCTCCTGGGCAAAGTACTACTAGAGCATCTTGGCCATAATCTCTCATGTTCAACCCTCGGAGCCTTTCAGGTTTTAGGAAGAGTTATAGAATCAACTGCACAGCAGTTTCGTCTCAGCTGACTCTGGATGCACCGGGAGAACGTTCGTCCACTGGGTTCCAGTAATGCTGTCACCTGTGGTGTTCCTCAGGGCTCAGTTGTAGGGCCACTTTTGTTCCGCGTCTCAGCTGCAGGTTTCCATGGTTAAATGGTATTTGTTAAGGCGTATACGGCACATCTGTGTGACCAATGATGAGACTTAACACAGGGATGCCTGAACCGATCTGACCACGCTTCCTCACTGTGATCTGCAGGCAGCAGGTCAAACAGGCTTTAAGGGCGTTTTTGCTGGTCACTTGACTTCAGCAACAATGAGTGCTCTGTGCCCAAAACCAGTCAGCACATCAGGACTCCAGTCAGAGAGTGTTTATTTATTTATTTATTTATTTTATTAATTTGTTTTATTAATTTGTTTATTTGTTCATTTATTTTTCATAAACAAAATAAAGTAATTGTAAAAGTTAGGTAAATCAAGTAGCCCCTCGGCCTCCTTACGCTGAAGGGGATCTGAGATCAGAGTTAATCAGCTGCAGGTTAGGCACACATGCCCGCACACCCCCCCACCTCCCTCCTTCCCCACCTTCAGGGTGAAGTTTTGGCTTTCTCAGCCTGGATTACATGCGGCAGTAGAGTTTGCACCTTTCCCCTTGCCAAAGCCTCCACAGGTCCCCGTTCTCCGGCCAAATTCAGAAAGTTCAGAATGAGTGAATCCGAGGATTCGCCGCATGTGAGGCTGAAGGTAAGCCTGCCTGAGTGTATTTATGTGTGTGTGCCTGCGGGACGGGGGTTAGTTACAGTCCCGGGCACATCCAATCCTTTATTTACAGCTGATGTGACGGAACTGGTCATGCAGGAGCAGCAGCAGCATCACCCCGAATAAACTCGCCCGTCATGCTGCAGTTCTAAAGGCTTCATGAACTCGGGTCACGCGAACAACTCCTCGATTGTGTCTCTGCTGGTTCTGCTCTTATATTCGCGCCGCACACGGGACCACTGCAGAGTCCGTAAAACAGCTCTAGGAGATCTGACACTTGGTCGTCGGGAGAGCAGAAGCTCTGGGAAAAAATGGGGAAAGAGAACGGAAGTCTGTCGGAATATCAGCCTTTACTGAAAGACCTCAAAGAAGCAGAGAGGGTCCATCAGATAAAGGTAGGATCTCATAGGAACCATGGTTTGGTAATGTGGTGGTTTTGTGATGTAGTAGTTTGGTAATGTGGTGGTTTGGGAATGTGGGAGTTTTGTAATGTGGTGGTTTGGTAATGTGGAGTTTGGTAATGTGGTGGTTCGGTAATGTGATGTGGTTTGGTGATGTGGTGGTTCGGTAATGTGATGTGGTTTGGTGATGTGGTGGTTCGGTAATGTGGTGGTTTGGTAATGTGAAGTTTGGTAATGTGGTGGTTTGGTAATATGATGGTTCGGTAAAGTGGTGGTTCAGGAATGTGGTGGTTTGGTAATGGGATGGTTTGGTAATATGATGGTTCAGTAAAGTGGTGGTTTGGTAATTTGGAGTTTGGTAATGTGGTGGTTTGGTAATGTGGTGGTTCTGTAATGTGGTGATTTGGTAATGTGGTGGTTCGATAATGTGGTGATTTGGTAATGTGAAGTTTGGTAATGTGGTGGTTTGGTAATGTGGTGATTTGGTAATGTGAAGTTTGGTAATGTGGTGGTTTGGTAATGTGGTAGTTTGGTAATGTGGTGGTACGATAATGTGGTAATTTGGTAATGTGGTGGTTTGGGAATGTCTTAAGAGGCTTAAACATGAATCCCATTGGTTTTCCTAATTCCATGATATTCCTTTTCCATGATAAAGGCATAAACAGAGTCATATAGAGTGTTTGGGATGTTGGGCAACCCTACCCTGTCAGAGCTCTTCACAGTGGTGGTAAATGGAACCAGACATCCACCTCTAAAAGCTCCCTCACCGAAAGTTGTTATGACCTGAGATGGTTATGAACGCGCTCCCTGATATCTGAGATGTTGTGAGGCAACATAGTCCCTGAGGAAGACTTATTGTATTCCTACAATATTCCCATCATCATCATTCCATATAAACCTCAGCGTTCATGACCCAGGAAGGCAGATCATCTGTGTGGCCTACATATGTAACTCGGTAGTTAGCAGGCTCGTTATGTAGTGGGGTGGTTAATTAGTTGCTAGTGACCCTGCTGAAAAGATATCAGCTTAGACCAGCACGGGATTCATGCTGGCCCATGCTGGTGGACATGCTGGTTAGTGCTGGTCGTGTGTTGTGTTTGAACACGTAGTTCGGCGGGGTGGACTAGGACCAAGTAGTTCATTCATGTGTTAGTTAGTAGGCTACCCTTATGGAGCTGTGAGCTGGAGGTTAGGAAACCAGCTTTAGGAACCGACAGAACACAACTGAAATGCCCTTAAGCAAGGAACCTAATCCCAAGCTGCTCCCCAGACGTTGTGGATAGGGCTGCCCACCACTCCGGGCAAGTGTGCTTACTGCCCCCTAGTGGGGGGTGAGGGATGTGGAGATCAAATTCTGCTGTGTGCAACCAAAACCGACCAATAAGTTATCCTCAGAGAAACCAGTGAGTCCAGCACGGCTAGTCACCAGCAAAACTAGCATATGTGCATATGTCATGTTTTGAATGCTGGTATGCTAGTCAGTCAGTTAGACAGCTGGTCAGTTAGCTAGGGCTAGTTAGTCAGATAGTGGGTCAGTTAGCTTAGGCTAGTCAGTCAGTTAGACAGCTGATCAGTTATCTAGGGCAGGTCAGTCAGATAGTGAGTCAGTTAGCTAGGGCTAGTCAGTCAGTAAGACAACTGGTCAGTTAGCTAGGACTAGTCAGTCAGTAAGACAGCTGGTCAGTTAGCTAGGGCTAGTCAGTCAGTAAGACAGCAGGTCAGTTAGCTAGGGCTAGTCAGTAAGATAGTGGGTCAGTTAGCTAGTGCTAGTCAGTCAGATAGTGGATCAGTTAGCTAGGGCTAGTCAGTCAGTAAGACAGCAGGTCAGTTAGCTAGGGCTAGTCAGTCAGATAGTGGGTCAGTTAGCTAGGGCTAGTCAGTCAGTAAGACAGCAGGTCAGTTAGCTAGGGCTAGTAAGTCAGTAAGATAGTGGGTCAGTTAGCTAGGGCTAGTCAGTCAGTAAGATAGTGGATCAGTTAGCTAGGGCTAGTCAGTAAGATAGTGGGTCAGTTAGCTAGTGCTAGTCAGTCAGTAAGACAGCTAGTCGGTTAGCTAGAGCTAGTCAGTCTTACTACTTAGTAAGTCAATTAAGAATTAGTGAGTTAGTTAATCAGTTCATTATGGCTAATTGGTTAGACTAGTTAGTTAGCTTGACAGCTAGTTAGCCTGCAATTTGGTAATTTATTAATTTAGCTAGCTAGTGGGTTAGTTAGCTAGTTATTTACTTGGGCATAAATGGCTCAAGCTACTGCTCAATTCAAACTACTGGCTAAATGAATATTTTATAAAACTGTATAAATTTGGCAAATATGACCGTATTATTTACTCATTCTGTAAATGTGTACTGTGTGAGTGTGCTGCAGGTCGCACCACGGTAGAAGACGTGGTGTTCAGTGGAATATCATGATGTGTGGTTTCATGTTGGTGCATGTTATTTGCAGGTTCCCAGTAAAACCCTGCTGATGGCCGTGTGGGCATCGTGTATTGGAGGGACGTTCCAGTACGGCTACAACGTGTCCGTTATAAACGCTCCCACCAAGGCAAGAAACCCTCACTCGCTCTTCGCTTGTATTTTCTACTTGTCTCAAAAGAAACCAGAGAAAATCAGCTGCACTCCGACAATCCCACAATGCAATGCAGGTGGTGGCCAAGAAGGCATGGAATGCCCAAAATGAACTGTGTCAAATTCAGTGGAATGTGTCGGAGAGTGAAGCTGTAACATCCGTGTGTGACATCTTTAACTTCAGTAATGAATTCTCTTCCCCATAACAGTGTTGGGCAGAGCTACACTGCGGGGAATAGGTATAAGAGTGAGAATTGGGAGTAATGGAGTTCTCCAGTGTAGGGAATAGTTAATACTAATGGTAGTAGGAAGAAATGGGATTCTCCAATATTTGTAATAAGTAATAATAATGGGAATTTGGTGTAATGGTCTTCACCATTAGGGTTATTAGATAATAATAATAATAATAAATAAAAGGGTTATTAGATAATAATAATAATAACTGGAAATAATGGGATTCTCCAATGTTTGGAATAGGGACTAATAATGGGAAGTGGAGGTAACAGTGTTCTCTACAGTAGGGAATAGGCATATGCCTAATAATATTTCTCAGGAAGTACACTCACTTTCACTCACTCACACACACAGGAGCGTGCACGGAGATAGCATTATAAATCATGTGGATTATTAAGAATTTTAATGGGATTACCCTGTGACACACACACGTGCCGAGTCTGCTCCGGAAAAATATCGCAGGATAAAGCTGATTCCATACCAACTAAAAATACTACATAAACACAATTACAAGTGAATGGACTAAAACAGAATAACTGGGTTTTTTATTTATTTGAAAATTATATGAGTTTATAAACCAGGTATAAAAATTAAACATTATATGTATATATGTATATATAAGGTATAAATAAGAAAAAGATAATGAAATAATTAATAATAATGACTATTGATATGTAACAGGAAAACTTATGAAACCTGGAAATAATGGCATGCTCCAATTTAAAGAATCCCGAATAATAACGAGAAGAGAAAATAATAGTATTCCCCAAAGGTAATAAGTAATAACAGTGTTCCCAATGTAGGCAACTGATACTGATACATACGGAAATGATAGTGGGAATAACAGTGTTCTGCAATGTAGGGAATTCTAAAATAATAATGGGAAAAAGAAAAACTAGTGTTTTCTAATGTGGAGAATTGGGAATAATAATGGTAATTTGAAGTAACAGTGTTCTACAGTGTAGGGAATTCTAGAATGATAATTGGAAAAGGATAAGTTTGTGTTTTCTGATGTAGAGAATGGGGAATAATAGTGGTAATCTGGAATAACAGTGGTCTCCCGTTCAGGGAGTAGGGATTAATGATGGACACAATGAACAATAGTGGTCTTTATAGTGTTCTACCGTAGGGACCCGTGAGCAGGCGAGAGTCCTGATAAGGTAGGCCTGCTGTATGTAATAATTGGGGGACGTTTCTGAATCTGGGCCATGTGATAGTAATTAAAAGGAGAAAATGTCTGATGTGGATTTTACCCAGAGTTCCGTGTGGATTAGGACACAAAGGCCGGGTGTGGTAAACGCTGTGGTGGCAGATCCTTCACACCAAACAGTCACATGAGCTTTAATCTCAGACTGGATCTGCTGCTCCGTCACACTGGCGAGGTGTGACCAGGAGAAATCTGGCGTGAGCTACTCCCACTCACCCCTCACATGCACGGAGCGTGCACACAGAGAGCATTATACATCACGAGCATTAACATTTATAATTTTATTATCCAAAACTACAAACGCAGCTGATCCGGTGTGACACACACGTGCTGCGCCTGCCCTGGAAAAACACACGCCCCAGATTTACTGTCTTCATTAATTAGACTATTAATCACTATTATTAATAAATTACTATAAAATGTTAAATTACTATTAATTAAAGTGTTATATTGCAATTAATTATATTACTAATGATATTACTATTATTACCAGTACTATTAATACAACTATTAATCATATATTGCTAATAGCTATGGAATTATAATACATAACTACAAAAGTTTACATTATCTTGTCTTATAACATCAGCTAAAGGTGACGTAAAAAACCAAAGGCTTTTGGTACTTTGTGCTTTCTATTACTACTGTCACTATCACTATTAATGAAATATTACTATTCATATTACTACTGTTATTATCACTATTAGATAGATAGATAGATAGATAGATAGATAGTTTTTCCGACATGAGCCAAGGTCTCGGTGAAACAACAGGTTTGTAGCCTCTGGTTTTTCCCGAGCTTATCGGTTTTTTTTGGTTACAGCAGAGTTACTTCGCCTAACCACCGAACGGAACCAAGGGTTTGTATTCTACCGCTTCTCCGTCTAGCTCCAGCTTAGCTTCGATTAATCATTACCCTGCAGTTACTAATCTCTAGTACTATATCATATTACTCACTGTTGTTATCACTATTAATAAATATTACTATTCCTATTACAAAACTGCCATATTACTACTGTTGACTATGGAACTATTAAATATCCATATTACTACTGTTTACTATCACATTAGATTACTATCCATATTACTACTGTTTACTATCACTATTAAATGAATGATAACTTACTATCCAGGGCCTATAATTATTGCAGTTATTACTGTTACTATCACTATTAATCATTACTATTCATGTTTTACTGTTTAATAAACATTACTTATCCATATTACTATATTACCTGAAATATTACTATCCTATATTATTCCCGCTATTAATGAAATATTACTAATCATATTACTACTTGTTACTATCACTATTAAGAAACATTACTATTAGATTACTACATGTTATATCACTATTATAAACATTACTATTCAATTAGACTGTGTATCACTATTAATGAAAGTATTACTACTATTCATGTACTAGTAACTATCACTATTAATAAAATATTACTATTCATATTACTACTGTTACTATCACTATTAATGAAATATTACTATTCATATTACTACTGTTACTATCACTATTAATAAAACATTACTATTCATATTACTACTGTTACTATCACTATTAATAAAACATTACTATTCATATTACTACTGTTACTATCACTATTAATAAAATATTACTATTCATATTACTACTGTTACTATCACTATTAATGAAACATTACTATTCATGTTATTACTGTCACTGTACTATTCATATTACTACTGTTACTATCACTATTACATAACAACATTACTATTCATATTGACTACATATCACTATTATGAAACATTACTACATATATTATTACTGTCACTATCACTAGAAATTACTAAAATATACTTACTATTCTATTCATATTACTACTGTTACTATCACTATTAATAAAAGCATACTATTTCATATTACTACTGTTACTATACTATTAATAAAACCATTACTATTTCATTACTATCATACTATTAATGACTACTGTTACTATCACTATTAATAAAACATTACTATTCATATTACTACTGTTACTATCACTATTAATAAAACATTACTATCCATATTACTACTGTTACTATCACTATTAATGAAATATTACTATCCATATTACTACTGTTACTATCACTATTAATGAAACATTACTATTCTGTTACATTATGAAATATTACACTACTGTTTATTATCACCAGAAAATATTACTATTCATGTTATTACTGTTACTATCACTATTAATGAAATATTACTATTCATATTACTACTGTTACTATCACTATTAATGAAATATTACTATTCATATTACTACTGTTACTATCACTATTAATAAAACATTACTATTCATATTATTACTGTCACTATCACTATTAATGAGATAATACTATTCATATTACTACTGTTACTATCACTATTAATCAGATATTACTATTCATATTACTACTGTTACTATTAATTTAATATATTACATCAGCCTGATTAGTGACACTGATAGAAAATAGGTGAGCTCATGTTATATATATATATATGTTTGTTCATATGGAATTTACAGTATTCATCCTTTTGAGCCAAACAGTTTCAAAATAATAATATTTTTATTCAAACAGGACATGTTATACATCATATGAACAGTATAGAATAGAATTAAACGTGTGTACATAAATCATTCGTATGCCAGGGCTGTGTCGTAACTCAACACTGTCCCATATTTTGTCAAAGTTGTAATCAATCCTGGAAGTCATGAACTATTCCCTCTACATGCTGCGTGCAAAAACAAACAAAATCCGCCCCCGTGGACAAGCGAACTGCGTCTCCGGGTTAGTCCCAGGGTGTCCAGTCTTATCCACAGAGAGCCTGTGTAGCTGCTGGGGTTCGTTCCAGCTGGAGCTCATGCAGCGCTACTTGTTTAGTCAGTTGGTCTTCGTCTTCAGCATCTGAGCATGTGTGTTCCTGGAGCGTCGGAATGAACACCTGAAACCACATCAGCCCTGGGTGGAGGAGATTGGACACCCCTGTTTTAGTCCATTGGGAATTCTGAACCGATAGAACAATTTCAAATGCATCTTTCATTAGGAAAATGGAAATTTCTTGTGGTGTCCCACAGGGCTCAGTTTTAGGGCCAAAGACCAAATATCAGTGTTCATAGTTAACGAGACAGTTATGCACTTCCCTTCCCTTTAATTAAAATTATGTCTCTTTGGTGTTTATCTTATTCATTTGATCTCTATATTTAATTTTTCATTAATACTCAGAGCTTCATCTGTTACTGTTATGCTGTATTCAGTGTCAATGTTTGTAATCAATGTTTGTCCAAAATAGGGAATAATAATAAGAGGCGGGAGAAAAAGTGTTCTCCAATGCATGGAAGAGGGAATAATAAAAATAATGGGAATTGGAAGCAATAGTGTCAATGTATGGAATAGCAAATCATAATGGGAATAGAAAATAACAGTTCTCCAAACTAATAGGTAGTAACAGTGCCTCCGGAGTAGGCAACTGGGAGGAATTATGGAATACTGGAGGTTGGAATAATAGTGTTCTGCAGTGTATGGAAGAGGGAATAATATCAATAATGGGAACTGGAAGCAAAAGTATCCTCTGATGTGTTGAATAGTGAATGATAGTGGGAATATAAAATAATAATTATATGGAAAATGGGAATAATAGTGCTCTTCAATGGAGGAATATTTGGAATAGAAATAGGATAGTGGTTTCCGGTGTAGAGAATATATTGCAGTAGAATATATTTAATATCGTTTACCTACAGCGTTTTATTAGGACCTTTAGGAATTACTGTGCTTCCATGGGAAGTATGTATTGGAGTTGAACTAGTTCACTTACACATATGAGGATTTGTGTAACTGCTTCGAACGGATGAATTATTGTTTACAGTGTTGAAATGTCACACGTCCGGCCGCACCTCCGGACTCAACTTCCCAGAGTGCATCACCCAATGACGTCACACCCACATGTCTCCAGTCTCCTAAACGTTCCCACTCCAGGTCTCCTGAGGATTAGCCCACCTGTACTGTATTCAATCACCAGTCTGCATATAAGCCTCACTCACACTGATGGCGTGGAATTCTTAGCGTTCTATTTATCTACTCTGGTTCTGACCCGTCCCGTCCTCAGACTACCCATCTCTTTCTTGTCCCTATGGGCTTTTTGTTCTCTTTGGCTTTTTGACCTCTGTCCTCTCTCTGACTACTCTCCCTGTCTCTCCCCTGTACTCTGGTTGCCTCGCCGACTGTCTGCCCCGTTCCTTGACTTTGATCTCGCCTTCTCCATTCATGTTTGTTCAGTAAAGCTCATCTGAGGTTCAGCTCTGTGCACGTCGGTCCGAGTTGTACTGTGTCTTTTGATAATAGTCATTTAATTTAATCTATATTATTTTATCACCGTGATTAAATCAGTCGTGTACAACGCGCTGCTAGCTGAGACCTGTGTGATGGGTGGGAATAATGTTATTATTACTAATACGATAATAAAAATAATGCTAATATTATAGCTAATATTATAGCAGGATAATTGTTGAGCTACAAGGCGAAGGCCACAAATATGAAACCCATCATTGCTCTCCATCTTGATCTTATCAGGCGGTGCAGACGTTCATTAACGAGACATGGCTGGCACGTTACGGTGAAGAAATCCCTGAGCAGCTCCTCACGTTCCTCTGGTCTTCCATCGTCTCCATCTTCACCATAGGGGGACTCGTCGGAGCATCTGTTGGAGGGACTCTCGCCATCAGGTTTGGGAGGTGAGGACGTGGTTCTGTTAGTGGACATCAGTAACTTCCTCTTCTTTCCCCAAACGCAGCCGATCCACCAGGGGTCTGGACCATGTTTCATTAGCGCTGGAGCTACGAGGCTAAGCTAGATCCTCCCCACGTCTGGCTCCAAGCGTGTGGAGTTGTTCAGTGATCTCGACTAAACATTGACTACAGCACCCTGCAGTGCACTGCTTTATATACCGAAGGTCAACAGGATGAGATGGGGTTTGTTTTTAACGGACCCAAAACTGGGACAATCCACCGACTCAGCTTCAACAGCCAGCTGTTTTTACAGACTACATTCATTCTCAGCATTGCAGTGACACTGACGTGGTGGTGGTGTTAGTGTGGGTGGTGCTGGTGTGAGTGGATCAGACACAGCAGTGCTGTTGGACACCTCAGTGTCACTGCTGGACTGAGAATCATCCACAAACCAAAACTATCCAGCCAACAGCATCCTGTGGGGCAGCGTCCTGTGGGGCAGTGTCCTGTGGGGCAGCTTCCTGTGGGCTGCGTCCTGTGGGGGCAGCGTCCTGTGGGCTGCGTCCTGTGGGGCAGCGTCCTGTGGGGCAGCGTCCTGTGGGCTGCGTCCCTGTGGGGCAGCAGTCCTGTAGGGCTAGCGTCCCTGTGGGGCCTGTGGGCGGCTTCCTGTGGGGGCAGCGTCTGTGGGCGGCGTGTGGGGCAGCGTCCTGTGGGGCAGCGTCCTGTGGGGCAGCTTCCTGTGTCCACTGATGAAGGACTAGAGGATGACCAACACTGCACTGTGCAGCAGCAGATGAGCTATCGTCTCTGACTGTCCATCTACAAGGTGAACCAGCAAGGTAGGAGTGTCTAATAGAGTGGACAGTGAGTGGACACAGTGTCTCAACACTCCAGCAGCACTGCTGTGTCTGATCCCCTCACACCAGCACCACCCACACTAACACACCACCACCACGTCAGTGTCACTGCAGTGCTGAGAATGATCCACCACCAAAATCATACCTGCTCTGTGGCAGGTATGAAGAACAGGGTAATACAGTACACAGAGAAACAGATGGACTACAGTCTGGACCTGTACACCTACAGAGTGTCCTATATGGTCAGTGGAGCTGATGGAGTGGACAGTGGGTGTAGATACGAGGGGTTGGTTTACTGTTATGGCTGATGTCTCTGTTTATTCCAGGAAAGGGACTTTGTTAATGAACAACACGTTCGCTCTGCTGGCCGCTCTGCTGATGGGCTTGAGTTATTATGCCGGGGCGTTCGAGCTGCTCATTCTCGGGCGCTTTCTGTCCGGGGTGAATGCAGGTGAGCTCAAACCCTATCATAACCGAACTGCAGTTAACATGATATTTGATATGGTCTTATCTAGAACCATTTCCCACTTAAAAGGTTCTCTGCCTGGTGAAGAACGAGTTGTAGAACCTCTCAGAGTGTCACAGAATAATGGTTCACTGTTTGGATGACTGTGTTTGATTGACAGGTGTGGGAATCTGTGTGCAGCCCCTCTACCTGGGTGAGATCGCCCCCCGGGCTCTGCGGGGTGCCATGGCGATGGGCACGTCCATCTTCATCACTGGGGGGATTCTAACGGGACAGGTGATGGGACTCACGTCAGTACAGTTTGTGAAATTTTTTGAACCTTCATTAGTAGATACTAACCCCTTAACCTGTGGACCTACACTCCTCATCAGTAGAACAGCTGCACCCAGAAGGAGGTGTGGGAGTGCGGTGGTGTTGGGAAGGAAGATAAAGGTGATCAATAACTGGTGATAAGTTTAGACTGATATGATCAATATTTATTGAGCTACACATACAGAAGTCTGTCTCTCAGTATGGCGTCGGGCCGCCGTGTTCGCTAACCCAACACGCCAGACGTCTCGGTATGGAGCTGTAGAGGTTCCTGATGGAGTCCTGTGAGCCGAATCCCATCCCATGCAGCTTAAAACATCCTCACACAGCTCCTGCAGATGGTGGTGGTAGGGGGGTGGAGGGTGGAAGGGACACCAGGCCTTCTGGACGTGGTACTGACACCACCATTCAGTCCTCGTGAGGTGCTGACCACTGGTGCCTCCACACACGGGTTTCGTTGTGGGGCGTCTCCACCAAGACAAAAGCGGGACTCGTCACCAACTGAAGATGACCCCGCTGCCATTCTGAGTCACTCCATGACAGTCTGGGTACGACACCACTGCAGTCTTTGTGACGGACACACGTGGTGTTAAGGACAGTCGTGGTAACGGTCTGTGTGCATGTAGTCCTGCGTGGTGCAGCCGTCTGCCGATGGTGCTGCACTAACAGGATGACTGATGGAGGCACCACTGCTCGCTGGATGTCTGTAATGGTGGGTGTATGTCAGTCAAGTACAGGGATAAGACCCGTCCTTGTCTACGTCATGTGTAAAACCTACCCACCAAGTTTCATGCCTGTCGCTTGATTCCTTCTGGGTGCAGCTGTTTGTGGAGCCATTCTTTGGATGTGGAGTGTATTCTGTGGTATAGCAGGAACCTGGTGATATGATATGTGTATAATGATTCAGGAGTTATGATTATGATGTGGCTATATTGTAATACTGTAAGCGATATTAAAAAAAATGCCCATAGCATAAACAACACACCTTCATATACATAGGTTTGCTAATGCCAGTGTTAGCGGTGCACCATTACACTACTTACTTACAATGGACTGGTTGAAGATTACAACACTGCCATCTAGTAGTCAGGAGGTTAAGTGCAACAGTACATGAGCCACTGTCTGCAACAACCTGTACAATTACCTACTAATTAAATTGATACTGTGTCTGAGAATCTACACACAATCACAAAACACAATTCTACAATATACAATCAAATATAAATCAAAATCCTCTGCTCTATTAACGTGATTCTGAATCTGATTCTGAGTCACTGTTGTCCTTACATGTGATCATGTGCTTGATGGAGTTGTGGGCTCCAGATGTAGCACATCAGTACCCTGAAGGCTTCGGAGGAATGTGGAGAAAGTCTGTTTGTGTTATAGTGAGCTGCTGGGCAAGGAGGAGTACTGGCCCATCCTCCTCTCCACCACGTGCATTCCGGCACTGCTCCAGCTGATGATCCTGCCCTGGTTCCCTGAGAGTCCACGCTACCTGCTCATTGACCGGAGCGATGACCATGGCTGCAACCTGGGTATCATACAGCACAGTTTACAGTACAGCTCACTGTTTATCACACACACAGTTTACAATACAGCTCACTGTTTATCATACAGTAAAGTTTACAATACAGCTCACTGTTTATCATACAGTAAAGTTTACAGTACCTGCTCACACTGTTTATCATTACAGTAACAGTTTACACTCCTGTTTATACAGTTTCACACTGATACACTGTTTATCATACAGTAAAGTTTACAATACAGCTCACTGTTTATCACACAGTAAAGTTTACAGTACAGCTCACTGTTTATCATACAGTAAAGTTTACAGTACAGCTCACTGTTTATCATACAGTAAAGTTTACAGTACAGCTCACTGTTTATCATACAGTAAAGTTTACAGTACAGCTCACTGTTTATCACACAGTAAAGTTTACAGTACAGCTCACTGTTTATCACACATACAGTTTACAGTACAGCTCACTGTTTATCACACAGTAAAGTTTACAGTACAGTACACTGTTATCACATACAGTTTACAGTACAGCTCACTGTTTATTACACAGTAAAGTTTACAGTACAGCTCACTGTTTATCACATATGTAAAGTTTACAGTACAGCTCAGTTTATCACACAGTAAAGTTTACAGTACAGACAACTGTTAATCATACAGTACAGTTTACAGTACAGTACACTGTTTATCATACAGTAAAGTTTACAGTACATCTCACTGTTAATCACACAGTAAAGTTTACAGTACAGCTCACTGTTTATCACACAGTATAGTTTACAGTACAGACAACTGTTAATCATACAGTACAGTTTACAGTACAGTACACTGTTTATCATACAGTAAAGTTTACAGTACAGCTCACTGTTTATCACACAGTAAAGTTTACAGTACAGATCACTGTTTATCATACAGTAAAGTTTACAGTACAGCACACTGTTTATTATACAGCACAGTTTACAGTATAGATCACTGTTTATCAAACAGCATAGTTTACAGTACAGCACACTGTTTATCACACGTAAAGTTTACAGTAAAGCTCACTGTTTATCACACAGTACAGTTTTCAGTAGAGCTCACTGTTTATCAAACTGTAACGTTTACAATACAGCACACTGTTTATCACACCGTAAAGTTTACAGTACAGCTCACTGTTTCAAAGATTGAATGAGTAAGTAGATGAACATATGAATGAGTGGATGAATATTGGAGTGCGTGGATGAATAGTGGAGTGAGTGGATGAATAGTGGAGTGAGTAATTGCACACTATTAAATGTATATTGATTTAACTGCATACTGAGTACTGCAGTAATATTACTGGATTAATTATTCAAGTTTCATGTTCATCCCCTCAACCACACATGTATGACTAATGATGAAGGTCAGTAAAGGTCAGTGTGGGGTTAGACGGTGTGTAGTGTATTGTGTGTTTACGGCTTGTGGTCCAGCAGAACCCCCGGTGTGATCTGTCTGAATTCTGCAGAATCACTGAAGTATAATGAACAAAATGATCTTGTGAGCTGAGGAATGTTCTGATCCTTGTGTGTGTGGGTTGGTGTGGATGTGTGTGTGGGTGTGTGTGTGTGTGTGTGTTCGCCCTCAGCTCTGAAGCAGCTTCACGGCGGGGAAGACTATCACGGAGAGAGAGAGGATATGGAGCGGGAGCGAGCGAGCGTTACCGGAATCAAACCGCTGAAACCGTGGGAGCTCCTCGCTGATAAAAACTGGCGCTGGCCGGTCTTCACCGTCATCGTCATCAGCATCGCGCAGCAGCTGAACGGCATTAACGCTGTACGCTAACACAGTCGTACGCACAGTGAACTAAACACAATCCTAAACACTGTAATTCAGAGAGTTGAATAAGGCAGTACACCTTGAGTTCAGTGTTTTGTTGTCATGTGCTAATGCTAACGCTAACCTGAGAGATGTCCTCTTCCTCTTCAGATTTATTTCTATGCAGATTACGTATTTGCTGAAGCTGGAATTCCGTTTGAAAAAATTCCGTACGCTACTGTGGGGACGGGAGCGTGCGAGTGCCTCACAGCCCTTACCTGTGTAAGTTTCTAATATCTAAACACGTCTGCTGTTAGTGTTTAGGCTCAGACAGTAACAGCCTAACGGCCGATCTTTAGTCTTGATGGCCGGCACTGTTAGTACTAACAGGCTTTAGTGCTCCTGGCAGTTTCAGCATTCAGTCTGTATGAGTCTTACTCCTGGTAGAGGCAGTCTGTAGGGCTCTACTATCGGCAGGTCCAGTTGTTATGGCTTATACTCTTGGTTGTGCCTGTCCTTATGACCCCTACTCCTGGTATTTTCCTTCTTTAGTTGTCTCACTTTTGGTAGAGGCAGTCTCTATGACCCTTCCTCTTTGTATTTTCTGTCTTTAGGGGTCTCACTCTTGGACTGGGCAGTCACTATGACCCTTCCTCTTTCTATTTTCTCTCTTTAGTTGTCCCACTTTTGGTAGAGGCAGTTTTTATGACCCTTCCTCTTTGTATTTTCTGTCTTTAAGTGTCTCACTCTTGGTAGAGGCAGTCTCTATGACCCTTCCTCTTTGTATTTTCTGTCTTTAAGTGTCTCACTCCTCTTTGGATTTTCCTTCTATAGGGCACTCAGTCAGGCTATCTATGACCCTTCCTCTGTCTATTTTCTCTCTTTAGTTGTCCCACTTTTGGTAGAGGCAGTCTCTATGACCCTTCCTCTTTGTATTTTCCTTCTTTAGGTGTCTCACTCTTGGTAGAGGCAGTCTCTATGACCCTTCCTCTTTGTATTTTCCTTCTTTAAGCGTCTCACTCTTGGTAGAGGCAGTCTCTATGACCCTTCCTCTTTGTATTTTCCTTCTCACTTTGGCTCTCACTTTAGGGTCTCTATGCCTCACTCTTTGTATTTTCCTTCTTTAAGCGTCTCACTCTTGGTAGAGGCAGTCTCTATGACCCTTCCTCTTTGTATTTTTCTGTCTTTGTAGAGGCGTCTCACTCCTCTTTGTATTTTCCTTCTTTAGAGGCAGTAGAGGCAGTCTATGACCCTTCCTCTTTGTATTTTCCTTCTAGGTTGTCCTTTAGTACCTGGTCTTAATGGCACTTGCTGGCAGGTAGTCTTTAGGGGCGTCTTTTTATGACCTCTTGACAGTCTCTCTTTGTATCTTTCAGTAATGGCTAGGAGTTAGTTTAGTGTGTCTCACTCTGTGTGTGTATGTGGTGTGTGTGTGTGTGTGTGCAGTCTATATGTGTGTGTGTGTGTGTGTGTTGGTGTGTGTGGTATGTGTATGTATGTGTTGTGTGTTTGTGGGTGTGTTTGTGCGTCTGTAGTGTGTGTGGTGTATGTGTGTGTGTGTGTGTTGTATGTTGTCGTATGTATTGTGTGTGTGTGTGTACATCCTGTGTGTGTGTGTATGGGTTGTGTATGTGTGGTGTTGTGTATTGCTGTGGGTGTGTATGTGTGTATGTGTGTGTGTATTGTGTTGTGTAGATGTGTGTGTGTGTTTATATGTGTGTATGTGTGGTGTTTGGTATGTTGTAATGTGTGTGTGTTAAATGTGTGTGTATGTGTGTGTGTGTGTATGGTGTGTGTGTGTGTTACAGTGTGTGTATGTGTGTATGTGTGTGTGTACTGTGTGTGTGGTTTTCGGGTTTGCTGGTCTAGTCTCTGGGTGTGGTGATCATTGGAGGGTACTCCCATCATGGCCCTGTGTTGCATCTGCTTATCACTCTCACCTTCCAGGTGTCCACAGAGCATGCTCAGCATAGAGTGTGAACATTTTATTGTTTTTGGTATGCTTGTATTTTATTGATTTTCAAATGGTGTAACATTGTCCCACATTAAACTGAGCACACAAGCACCACACAACACGTTGCTCGCACACACAAAACAAAAAAACACACAACAAAAAAAAAAAAAAAACAAAAAAGGGGGGTATAAACGCTGCATACAAGTAACAATACATATGTAAACAATGGTGTATGTAAATATTTCTTACATTAATGATGCACATTCAACGGTACTCCACCATGTAGTGGTGTTATAAGTGATTTAGGACTCAAGAAAGCACTTCACTCCACTACAACTGTCTCTAAGTATAAACCCTCATAGTATTTGGTATTAATTTGACCCCCATCTAAAGGTCTCTAGACCTTATATGCTTTGTATTTTCCGGTCTACTAGGTGCCACTCCTGTAGCAGAAGGTGCTGATGATGTGTTCCCCCTCTAAGCACAATGTGTCCCCTATGCTAATGGCAGTTCGAGTCTATTAGCTGCTTTTAGGTTTATGTGGTCTCGTCGTCAGGACTTTTAGAGTATAAACTCTGGGACAGAAGGAAAATGTGATTTCTGTGGCTATCTCTATATGTCATGAAAACTTTAGCCTAATTCTTGGTAGAGAGCAGGACCACAAAGCATGTACCAGCCTTACCATCTTGGTAATGACACCGCCTTGATTCTGATGATTCTTAAATGAACTATTAGAGATTATATGTGTCTACTAGGTGTCGCAGTAGAATTACACCAACAATGTGAATGTGTGTGTAAAGTCTGGTGTATAACGATGACATTTTGATATATTGTGAAAAAATCCTGTCCCACAGTGTTTCCATCATTGATGTGCATGTTCAAGTCCTGCTGCATAAAACTGTCCATGAACAATGACAGCAATACTTGAATAGGGTGAGCTAGGTACAGCTAAGCACTGTATGTGTGTAGGTATGTGTAATTTAAGATGTGCTTGGGTATCTGTGTCGGATGTGTTGGTGTAATTGTGTTTTATTGTGTGTTATGTACTAAATCTGCAACCTGTTCCTGTTTTTGATTGACTCCTGTGGGGAGTGTGTCTTATGATGTCCTGAGTTGGTTGCTGAGTTAGTATTGGTTCTGTGTAGTAATCCTGAAGTGTAAGGTTGTTGTTGTGACGTGTGTGTGGTTGTGTGTGTTCTGTAAATTTATTGGTGTAGCTTCAGTGTGCCTAGCGTAATTATCTGTGTGTGTATCCACCCCCACTTTGCCCCAATTTTGTATGTATTTTCACGTTTTCAGGATTTTGCTGGTACCAGAGTACAGCCCTGGATGCCGTATCTCAGCATGGCATTGTGTTTTTGATTCATTGCCAAGCTTTGGCCTTGTACCAGGTGACTCAACTCAAATGAAGCCCTGTACAGATTAATACAGAGTCATTTTTTATAACTGTTGACTGTCCATATATAACCCTATATCTCTCATCTGGGGTCTTCCTGTAGGGGAAACTAACGTCCTGGACTCAGAGCTGTTCACTGCGCTGACCAAAATATGAATAATGAGCAATGACATCAGAGCTTGATTAGGCTCAGCTAGGTACAGCTAAGCACTGTGTTCTGTTGGAGGTGTATTTAAGATGTGCTTGGGTTCTGTTCGGATCCTTTTGGGTAATTCTTGGTTTTATTTTGGGTTCTATTAAAATCTCCTTCTTTCCTTTTTTGATTGACTCTGTTGGGGGAGTGTTCTTTTGGGGTCCTGAGTTGGTTCTGAGTTAGTATTGGGTTCTGTAGTCATGCTGAAGTGTAAGGTTGTTGTTGTTGACGGTGTTTTGGTTGTTGACTTGTGTTCTGTGTTATTGGTGTAGCTTCAGTACAGGCCTAGCGTAATATCTGTAAACACTGTGTAGCATTTTTGACGTATGTATTTTCACGTTTTCCTGATTTTCCTGCAGAAGTACAGCCCCTGGATGCCGTATCTCAGCATGGCTTGTGTTTTTGCCTTCATCCTGAGCTTTGGCCTTGGACCAGGTGACCCAACGAACAAACCAATGAATGAACTAGCAGATTAATACAGAGTCATTTTTATAACTGTTGACGTTGTTGTCCTTATATAAACATATATCTGTGTTTATCTGTGGTCTGCCTGTAGGGGGAGTAACTAATATCCTGACTACAGAGCTGTTCACTCAGACCGCGCGACCAGCAGCCTATATGATTGGCGGATCAGTCAACTGGCTTAGCTTCTTCTTCATCGGCATGATGTTCCCCTTCATAGTGGTAAATCAACACACATACAGCAGTATTACTGAGTATTAGTCCGTTACAGGGTATCACGGTTACACCATGTTACAATGCTGGTGAGTTACAGTCTTACAGTGTGATGGTATTACTGAGTTAGAGTGCAACAGTGCTACAGCCTTACATTATAACAATGTTACTGTACAACAGAGCAACAGTGCTACAGCCTTACATTATAACAATGTTACTGTACAACAGTGAAACAGTCTTACATTATAACAATGTTACTGTACAACAGAGCAACAGTGCTACAGCCTTACATTATAACAATGCTACTGTACAACAGTGTAACAGTGCTCCAGTCTTACATTATAACAATGTTACTGTACAACAGTGCTACAGCCTTACATTATAACAATGTTACTGTACAACAGTGCAACAGTGCTACAGCCTTACATTATAACAATGTTACTGTACAACAGTGCAACAGTGCTACAGTCTTACATTATAACAATGTTACTGTACAACAGTGCAACAGTGCTACAGCCTTACATTATAACAATGTTACTGTACAACAGTGCAACAGTGCTACAGCCTTACATTATAACAATGTTACTGTACAACAGTGCAACAGTGCTACAGTCTTACATTATAACAATGTTACTGTACAACAGTGCTACAGTCTTACATTATAACAATGTAATTGTACAACAGTGCTACAGCCTTACATTATAACAATGTTACTGTACAACAGTGATACAGCCTTACATTAAAACAATGTTACTGTACAACAGTGCAACAGTGCTACAGCCTAACATTATAACAAGTGCAACACAAACAGTGCTACAGCCTTATCAGTGTTATCAACATCAATGCTACATCTTATAATGTTACTGTAGAACTCATTTTATAATCTTACATTATAACGATGTTACTGTACAACAATGCAACAGTGTTACAGTCTCACATTGTTACAGTATGACTGTTTTACAGTGCAACAGTGTTGTACATTGTAACAGCATTACTTACAGTACAACAGTGTTACGGTCATCATACATTGTAACTGTATTACAGTGTTACAATGCAACAGGGTTATAGTCATGCACTCTAACAGTACTACTGTGTTACGTTACAACAGAGTTACTGTCTTACATTGTAACAGCTTTACTGTTTCAGTGCAACAGAGTTACAGTCTTAACAGTATTACTCTTTTCAACAGTTTTACTTTCTCACACTGTAACTGTATTAGTGTGTCACTGTGTTACATTGTAGCTGCTTTCTGTATGTGTCCCTCACCTAATTCCTTGATTTCTCTCTTTTCCCCAGAATGGCCTGCAGCAGTACTGCTTCCTCGTCTTCCTGGTCGTTTGCTGCATCGTGGCCACGTTCATCTTCTTTGTTGTCCCAGAAACCAAAAATAAAACGTTTCTAGAGATCCAGAATGAGTTCCACAGTAGAGGCCGGACTAAGCTGGCTGTACCTAAGGGCTCGGACCCACTGCTGACCACTACACTGTAACTCATGACCCTGCAGCAGGAAGAGTGAGACTAGCGTGTTAACACTGTACAGAATTAGAGTTCCCCTTGAGGTCTGGGGCTGCTCCTGTCGCTTCACTGCAATATAACATCATCTTTCATATCTTTATAATAAATCACATTCACAGCTGATTCCCCAGGTTCGAGTCTGCGTTTCTGCTTCTGTTGTTCATTTGTTCTGATGTATAAAATAATCGAAACATCTGGCAACAGTTCAAAGGCTTTTTCTATGTGCAAATAGACAAGACTGAAATCACCATAACACATATTTCGTCCTATGTACAACACAAATGTGGTGTAGGCAATTTCCGCACATAACGTTCCGCACAATTTGATTTTAGAAATTGTAGTATTTATATAACACCAAAAATCACAACATGCTATTGCCAGTCATAACCATGACTTCTAAGGGCTAATCATTTGGTTATAAGGCACACTCATATACAGTATGCTGAATTTCATATTCATATACACCTAACTTTGAACGACATCATTTTAAGAGGGACTGTTGTTTTTAGATTGTGAAATTTTAGACGGGTGCATTTTTATTATAGAACAAGGTTTATCCTTTAGTTAGTAAAGTTCATCATGGTGCTGTAATTATTATTATTATTATTATTATTATTACTATTATTATTAGAATTAATAATAAATATTATTATTATTATTATTCATTTAGTTTTTGTTGTTTTTTCATTGTTGTTGTTGTTTTTGTGCCTAGCTTTTTTTGGAATACACTCAGGATCATAAAATTACTTGTGTTCACAGACAAAGTTTTGTAAAAACTCCAAACATGTCTTCATATTATTAATCAATGTGTTCCAAAGTTTTATGAGAAAATAAAAAAGCACATTATAATACAATAAAACTTCGACTTGAATCTCTGGAGTGTACTTCTTTACTCGATGAGATAATGATGCTCAGAACTATGAATTTATGAATTATAAGTTATATATCTAACACCCGTTTACCCTGTAATAACAATGTTCCGTATGTTTAAATTCACATGCGTGTAATTTTTTACACATGTGAGAGGTGTACATATGTTCATGTGTACAATTTGCAGGTATATAGATTTATAAGTGTAGATTTTACATGTGTACAATGTTAATAGGTGTACAGTTTTACATGTGTACAATATCACACATATTCAAAATCACATGTGTAAAACTGTTTCAGATGCACAGATTTACAAGTGTACAATTTTTACAGGTGGGCAGATTTACAGGTGTACAATTTTTACAGGTGGGCAGATTTACAGGTGTACGATTGTTAAAGGTGGGCCGATTTACAGGTGTACGATTGTTAAAGGTGGGCCGATTTACAGGTGTACGATTGTTACAGATATACATATTTACTGTTGTGCAGATCTACAAGTGTGCATATTTACATGTGTATAGTTTACAGGTTTACAGAATTGTGTATGTAAATTTTACATGTGTAAAGTTTTGCAGGTGTACAGATTTACAGGTGGGCAGTTTTACAGGTGTACAATATGACACATATATGAATATACATGTGTACATATATATATATATATACATGTAGGTGTGCAAATTTACAGGTGTGCACATTTACGTTTACAGTAAAGCTCTACAGTTCTGCCGGTGTACAGTGTTTACAACTATAAAGATTTACAGATGTACAAGTGTACAGCGTTAAAGATCTACACACCTGTAATCAATTTACCTCAGTTTTCCCGTTTTCCAGTTTCCTAAAGCTGGTAGAGCTGCTGGATTAGCCCCACTGAGGATCCTCTGTGTTTGCTAACGTTAGCATCTGAAGCTAATCCCAGTTTAGTGAATCCTTTACTCTCCAGATGGAGATGAAGCTCCACCAGCACTATGATACTCCAGTAAGAGCTCCAGAGTGTAACCTAGGACGGGATGATGATGTTCTGATCTATATGTGTAGAGTTATTACTCTGTAGAGAGCATTACTACCTCAGGAGACCAGCTAGGAGAAGCTAACGCTGTTAGCGCTTATGCTAACAACCATATTAACACTCGACAGAGAAAACTAAAAGCTGGGTTTGGTTCTCCACACGGTTCTGTGTACATGTAGACGTGTGTGTGGTGTAGAGTAAAGCAGTTTTTCAGTTCATAGCGGCATATAATCCAAACTGCAAGTTAGCTAGCTAGCTAATTAGCCTGGCTAGATGCTACAGACAGCTGCACCACGCAGGACTACATGCACACAGACCGTTACCACGACTGTCCTTAACAGCACGTCACCGTCACCAAAGACTGCAGTGGTGTCGTACCAGACTGTCATGGAGTGACTCAGAACGGCAGCGGGTGATCTTCAGTGACGAGTCCCGCTTTAGTCTTGGTGGAGACGCCCTACGGCGTGTGTGGAGGCACCGTGGTCAGCACCGAGATGAACGGTTTGTCATCACACGTCCAGAAGGCCTGGTGTCCCTCCACCTCCACCCCTACCGTGCAGGAAACTGTGTGGAGGTGTTCAATCGCTCATGGGATGGATTATCACAGTGCCATCGTTTGTCATTAGGACCTCTACAGCCGCTCTACCGAGACGTCTGGCGCGTTGGGTTAGCGAACACGGCGGCCCGACGCCATACTGAGAGACAGACTTCTGTATGTGTAGCTCAATAAATATTGATCATATCAGTCTAAATTTATCATCAGTTATTGATCCTGATCACCTTTATCCTCCTTCCCAACACATCCGCACCCCCACACCTCCCTCTGGGTGCAGCTGGTCTTTTGACGGTGAGTGTGTTCTGGGTAAATGGTTTATGGTTTCTTTGTCCAGGCATCTAGACCATATATAGCAGTGATACAGTAAACACAGACCAACAGCGCCATCTAGTGACAGGTAGGCAAGTCAGTAGCGCACTAATGAACTCTATGATGCCATGATTGATGTCTTGGTCGGACGGCTGCTATAATATTTCACATTGTGATTGAAATGACCCTGTCTGGGGTGTATTGTTGGGTGTTGCCTCGTGCATTTTGGCAGGTGTTGAACCTCTGGCTGAAAACTACGGACGCAATCTGGCAACCCTGACAAGCCACCCTTAAGCATCACTAAGCCCTGAGGAGTCTCCATATCTAAGGCTGAAGGTGCGCCTACCTGAGAGGGTGTATATGTGCGGGTGTGTGCCAGTTACAGTCCCAGGCAGACCCAAAGCTTTATTCAAAGGGAATGGGAGTGCGCAGGAAGGGTGAGCACGGTCATGCAGCAGCATCGCCCCGAATAAACTCACCCGTCATGCCCCAGTTCTGAAGCGTTTGATCATCCGGGGTCACGCGAACAACTGCTCGATTGTGTCTCTGCTGGTTCTGCTCTTATATTCGCGCAGCCCTCCAGACAAGCCCGCACACGGGGCGACTGCGGAGGCTGCTAACAGCTCTAGGAGGTCTGACACTTGGTGGCCAAAAATGGGAAGAGAAAACAGAAGCCCCTCGGAATATCAGCCTTTACTGAAAGACATCAAAGAGCCAGTTCACCAGATAAAGGTAGGATCTGAAATAACGGGGATCAGCATTAATACATGCTAATAATATTAATACCTTATTAAACACCTCATTAATCTAATGATCTACCTAATTACCTAATTAATCCGGCCCAGTTAATCTTAGACTCATGTAGTTCAGTAGACCTGTAGTATTGTTACTGTTACTGAAGTCAGGATATAGATACAGAATGCCAGGTAACCGTTTCTGTTGGGTCCTGGTGGCTTTGTTACATGCTGTATGATTTTTCCTGATGGGTAAATCATGCTAATGGCTTCAGAGACATTCCACAGATGTTTCTAAATTCTTCTCTTTTTTGCTGAGCTGTTAAACAAGTCATTCTAAATGGGTTTGGTGTAAAACCTACCCAGTCAGAGCTCCTCACAGTGGTGGTGAAGGTAACCAGACGTCCCCTCTAAAAGTTCCCTCACAGAAAGCGCCTACATGAGGTGGTTCTGAATACGCTGCCTGATGTCTGAGACGCTGTTTATGATAGTGTGGAGAAGATCTCAGCCTTAAACTCCATTCATGGTGGAGGGATACATGCTGCAGGGCGCTGTGAGGTCAAATAGTCCCCCAAAGGAACTTAGTATTTCCAGGTTTTCCAGATTTTCATCACCAACATTCCATACACACTCAGAGGACACGTGTAGGTTCACTGGTGGGTTAGATAGTCAATACAGTGTCTATATGCGTGTTCTAGACATGGAGAACCCTGCTTCCTATCACCACCACTGTACAGAAAATCTGAACCACCTCACACATTCATTTATGCAGACATCTTGGAACACTGGTGGAATTCCACTTTAACAGGTTACCTGGAATTGATTCTAGAAGCATTTGATGGCTTATCCTCTAAGATTATGGGGACCATTAAAATAGCCTTATATGAGAGTTAGTATTGTTTGCTCTTTGGCTCCCCCTACAGCTGGGGGGGTGTAATCCACTGTTGTGAACACAGATCGTGGTTTTAGTGGGAGTGGGAGTGACAGTATTCCCTATTACACGCCAGAGTACTTTCAGAATGATTCTAAAGCTGGTATTTTAAGATAGACATATTATGTAATACTGCTTTCAGCCAGTTCCCAAGTTAACTAATTAACCCTAATGACAGGGTGGGTTTGTTTAGTAGGTTAGTAGATTAGTTATGCAGTTCGCGAGTCAACCAGCTGTAATTTACATACAGATCTAATTTAGGCAGTCGGTCTATTAATTCACTCTATAGATAGGACGCTAGTCATGTAATCCTGTAGTTAGTAATCAGTTAATAGATGTGTCGTTAAGCTACTATTGTAATTAGCTAGGTTATGTGTGTAGTTAGTGTATTGATTTGTAAGTAGACCAGTTGCGTAGTTAGCTAGTTGGTTGGTCTGCTAATTCACTTGTTAATTGGTGATCTGTTAGTATAAGGTATGTTTATACCTAGGTAGCTGGCTGGATAGTCTAATTCATGAGTACTTTAGGCTGTTTTTGTGGTATTTGATAAGATAAGATGATCTACTGTCATTGCACAGTGTACAACGAAATTGAGCAGCAATCCAACGGCACTTTACACCCAAAATAATATAACATATGGCTAAAATATATAAAGTGCGGAATTGAGAGAGAGACAGTGGGAAAAAATAAAATAAAATAATATAAAAAAATAAATAAAATAAAATAAAATAAAATAAAATAAAATAAATAAATAATTAAATTAAATTAAATTAAATTAAATTAAATTAAATTAAATTAAATTAAATTAAATTAAATTAAATTATAATACACATATACACACATTGCCTAAAAAAATAAATATAATAAATTACTATAAATACTAAATAATGTAAACAGAAAATAGACTGGTGAGGTAGCAGTTAGTTATTGCACATTCTTTAGATAGCTTATAGAGTTATTATAGAGTATATATATATATAGAGTAAGCTTATAGAGTTATAATTATTGCACATCAAGAGTTTCTTTTTTTTCATAGAAGAATATATATCGCACACTCGAGGACAAATAGTGCAGTGAGTGATAAATAGAACAGGGGTGATATGGAACACTGGAACAGTATACAGTGCTCTATGGGTAGTGGTAAGTAGGCTAGCTTTGTCATTAGCTAATGAGCTAATTCATGTTTTATCAGGCAGGTAATGTAGTTAGCGGGTTAGTCAATTAGCTAGTTACTCACTTAGCTAATCAGTCAGGTACTTACTTCACCACTTAGTTGGGCTAGCTAATCAGTCTGTTAGCTAGACAGCCAGTTAGCTTGCTATCTGGTGACTAAATTAGCTAATTATTTGGTTAGCTAGATAGTTAGCACAACTAGTTTAAGCTTCTGCTGCTCAATTCAGATCACGGGTAAATCTGTGTTCTGTAATGTGTTTTGTAGATCTGCTGAGCGGCTCTCTTTGATGTTAGTGAAATTTAACGCTATATGATTTTCTTATTCTGTAAACGTGTTACCGTGCATAATGAGGTGACCGGTTGTTCAGTGAAATGTCGTGGATGTAGTCTCTGTTTAGGTGTGGTTTCATGTTAGTGTGTGTTTCGTGCAGGTTCCCAGTAAAACCCTGCTGATGGCCGTGTGTGCGGCGTGTATTGGAGGGACGTTCCAGTACGGCTACAACGTGTCCGTTATAAACGCTCCAACCAAGGCAAGAGACCCTGACTCGCTCCTAATCCCAGACTATTCCCGGTAGAGCACACTGTTTCAGGGGACTTCTAATTTGTACTGGTCTGAAAACATACCAGAGAAAATCCAGTGCACTCCTACTATCCCAGAATGCACTACAAAGGGTGGCCTAGCAGGCACGGGGTTCCTTAAACCCACTGTGTCCAAGCCAGCGGAAAGGGACGCCTGTTACAGAGTGATGAGCAAAGCTGTAACATCAGCGTGCGAAATCAGCTACGCCGAATTCTGTTCCCAGTGTTGTACAGTAACAGGGCTACACTGTAGGAAGTAGTACAGGACAGTGTTCCCAAATCCAGGAAATAGGGAATGCAAAATAGGAAAAGAACAGAATTGTGTTTTGTCCTATAGGGAATTCAGAATAATAATGGGACATGGGAGAAATGGTGTTCCCCAATGTAGGGAACCAGGAACTGGGAGTAATAGTGTTCCACCATGGGAGCATAGGGAATAATACTGGGACATGGGAGAAATGGTGTTCCCCAATGTAGGGAACCAGGAACTGGGAGTAATAGTGTTCCACCATGGGAGCATAGGGAATAATACTGGGACATGGGAGAAATTGTGTTCCCCAATGTAGGGAACCAGGAACTGGGAATATTAATGTTCCACCATGGGAGCATAGGGAATAATAATGGGACATGGGAGAAATGGTGTTCCCCAATGTAGGGAACCAGGAACTGGGAATGTTAGTGTTCTACCATGGGAGCATAGGGAATAATACTGGGACATGGGAGAAATGGTGTTCCCAAATGTAGGGAACCAGGAACTGGGAATAATAGTGTTCCACCATGGGAGCATAGGGAATAATATTGGGACATGGGAGAAATGGTGTTCCCCAATGTAGGGAACCAGGAACTGGGGGTATCAGTGTTCTACCACGGGAGCTTAGGGAATAATACTGGGACATGGGAGAAATGGTGTTCCTCAATGTAGGGAAACTAGGAACTGGGAATGTTAGTGTTCTACCATGGGAGCATAGGGAATAATACTGGGACATGGGAGAAATGGTGTTCCCCAATGTAGGGAACCAGGAACTGGGGGTATCAGTGTTCTACCATGGGAGCATAGGGAAATGGTGTCCTATAATGAATATGGAATAGAAGTGGGAACTGGGAATAATGGCTCTAACTGGGCCGGTGTTATATAACTGATTAAGGTGGAGTTGATGTAGACGTTATGTTCGTAGTTTTGGATAATACCGTTAAAAATCCTAATAATTCTTCTTATTCGTAACGAGGGGGTGAGTGGGAGTAGCTCACGCCAGACCTCTGGTCACACCTCGCCAGTGTGACGGAGCTGCAGATCCAGTCTGAGATTAAAGCTCATGTGACTGTTTGGTGTGAAGGATCTGAAACCACAGCGTTTACCACACCCGGCCTTTGTGTCCTAATCCACACGGAACTCTGGGTAAAATCCACATCAGACATTTTCTCCTTTTAATTACTATCACATGGCCCAGATTCAGAAACGTCCCCCAATTATTACATACAGCGCGATTACACGGAACAGGACTTCTGCCCCCAGCGTGATTCCCGACATCAGAACACTATGAAGGAGGCTATTGTTCACCATCGCCATTATTATTCCCCATAGCCCAACACTGGAGAACTTTTATTCCCGGCTTCCACAATTTTTCCCAATTTCCTACATTGCGGAACATCTTTACTCCCATTTCCCACTGTTATTCCCTTTTCCCCTACATTGGAGAACACCATTACTCCCAGTTCCTAATGTTATTCCCTTTTCCCTACATTGGAGAGCACCATTACTCTCAATTCCCACTGTTATTTCCTTTTCCCTACATTGGAGAATACCATTACGCCCAGTTCCCACTCTTATTCCCTTTTCACCACATTGGAGAATACCATTACTCCCAGTTCCCACTCTTATTCCCTTTTCCCTACATTGGAGAATACCATTACGCCCAGTTCCCACTCTTATTCCCTTTTCCCTACATTGGAGAATACCATTACTCCCAGTTCCCACTCTTATTCCCTTTTCCCTACATTGGAGAATACCATTACTCCCAGTTCCCACTCTTATTCCCTTTTCCCTACATTGGAGAACACCATTACTCCCAGTTCCTAATGTTATTCCCTTTTCCATACATTGGAGAACACCATTATTCCCAGTTCCCACTGTTACTCCCTTTTCCATACATTGGAGAATACCATTACTCCCAGTTCCCACTGTTACTCCCTTTTCCTACATTGGAGAACACCATTATTCCCAGTTCCCACTGGTATTCCCTTTTCCCTACAGTGGAAAACACCGTTACCCCCAGTTCCCACTGTTATTCATTTTTCCCTACATTGGAGAATACCATTACTCCCAGTTCCCACTGTTACTCCCTTTTCCTACATTGGAGAACACCATTAGGAACTGGGAGTAATGGTGTTCTCCAGCACAGATAAAGATAAAGGACAGAAATGCTTCCTCTCCTTGTTCGTGATATCAGGCGGTGCAGACCTTCGTTAACGAGACGTGGGTGAAGCGCTACGGTGAAGAAATCCCAGCCCAGCTCCTCACGTTCCTCTGGTCTTCCATCGTCTCCATCTTCACCATCGGAGGACTCGTCGGAGCGTCTGTTGGTGGGACTCTCGCCATCAGGTTTGGGAGGTGAGGACGTGATTCTGTTAGTGGACATCAGTAACTTCCTCCTCTTTCCCTAAACGCAGCCGATCCGCCAGGGGTCTGAAGTACGTCTCTTTAGCTTTAGCACTGAAGCTACGAGATACGGCAACAGGTAAATATAGCCCAGCTGTTAGCATGGTGCTACCTGCATCCCTACATCACCAACACCTGGATGGTGTTCTACTCCAGTCAGAGGTTCTAGTGTACAGGTGGAGCTATCTTCATGGTGTACTGGAGATACCCGGATGGTGTTCTACTCCAGTCAGAGGTTCTAGTGTACAGGTGGAGCTATCTTCATGGTGTACTGGAGATCCCCGGATGGTGTTCTTCTCCAGTCAGAGGTTCTAGTGTACAGGTGGAGCTATCTTCATGGTGTACTGGAGATACCCGGATGGTGTTCTACTCCAGTCAGAGGTTCTAGTGTACAGGTGGAGCTATCTTCATGGTGTACTGGAGATACTTGGATGGTGTTCTACTCCAGTCAGAGGTTCTAGTGTACAGGTGGAGCTATCTTCATGGTGTACTGGAGATACCTGGATGGTGTTCTACTCCAGTCAGAGGTTCTAGTGTACAGGTGGAGCTATCTTCATGGTGTACTGGAGATACCCGGATGGTGTTCTACTCCAGCCAGAGGTTCTAGTGTACAGGGGGAGCTATCTTCATGGTGTACTGGAGATACCAGGATGGTGTTCTACACCAGTCAGAGGTTCTAGTGTACAGGTGGAGCTTTCTTCATGACACCTCATAAGACAAAGCTGCAGACACTCATCTTCCCGTTCTCACCACAAGGAAAGATCTAGAAGGGGAACTGATTAGCGTCTCAAACAACAACACAGAACTGGGGCCTGTTGGAAACAAAGACCCTTGGGGGCTCAGCAGAGGCTCAAACCCAGGCGTGTTAACAAGCGGATTGGAGTGGAAAGAATTTGGACCCTGTTTATCCTCAGTGGTGCCTGAATAAACAAAAAGGTGACTGTGTAAAGTCTAACCGGTTCTGTACAGAGCTGGTAATAAAGCTCGGCCCACTGCCAGACGCACAGCGGAGAGAGACCACCGGATCACGTTCAGACCTCCGCTATCAGAAACGATCAAATCCGATCATTACCTCAGTCTGATCACCAGCTGCACAAACATTCGAAACGTCCGGAAAACTATCAATTCCCTTAAAACAGTTCATCTCCTTCTGCAGCCAGGAGCCAGTTTGCTCCCTCTCCGCGATGCACACAAACCCAGTCTGGTGCTAATAGCGCCCCCTGGAGAGATTTACGTCTAGCCATTTTAGACTTGGGTTATTTGACTATGCCCTAACCCTTAACCCTTAACCCTTAACCCTAAACCCTAAACCCTAAGTCCTAACCCCTGACCCCTTAACCCTGAACCATAACCCTAACCCCTGACCCCTTAACCCTAAACCCTAATGCTAGTGCCAACCCTAATCCCTTAACCCTTTACTCTAACCCAACCCTCACCTTAACCTCACTAACCTGCTATCAGGTAACACTGCACATACTATATTTGTCACATTGGGGTTTGAAGCCTCACTAGCTCCACCTGCTGATGTGGCTCTGAAGTTCATGCATGACTTATCTCAGTCGTATCCCTGTTCACGTTATGCACTGGCTGACGTTACCTTATCTAAACTCTCCCTCTTCGTCTCTCTGTCCCTCTGTCCCTCTGTCTCTCTGTCCCTCTGTCACTCTGTCTCTCTGTCCCTCTGTCTCTCTGTCCCTCTGTCACTCTGTCTCTCTGTCTCTCTGTCTCTCTGTCCCTCTGTCACTCTGTCTCTCTGTCTCTCTGTCCCTCTGTCCCTCTGTCACTCTGTCTCTCTGTCTCTCTGTCCCTCTGTCTCTCTGTCTCTCTGTCTCTCTGTCACTCTGTCTCTCTGTCACTCTGTCTCTCTGTCACTCTGTTACTCTGTCTCTCTGTCTCTCTGTCCCTCTGTCCCTCTGTCACTCTGTCTCTCTGTCACTCTGTCACTCTGTCCCTCTGTCTCTCTGTCCCTCTGTCCCTCTGTCTCTCTGTCCCTCTGTCACTCTGTCTCTCTGTCCCTCTGTCCCTCTGTCTCTCTGTCTCTCTGTCTCTCTGTCACTTTGTCTCTCTGTCCCTCTGTCCCTCTGTCTCTCTGTCTCTCTGTCTCTCTGTCACTTTGTCTCTCTGTCCCTCTGTCCCTCTGTCTCTCTCTGTCCCTCTGTCTCTCTGTCCCTCTGTCTCTCTGTCCCTCTGTCTCTCTGTCCCTCTGTCCCTCTGTCTCTCTGTCCCTCTGTCACTCTGTCTCTCTGTCACTTTGTCTCTCTGTCCCTCTGTCCCTCTGTCTCTCTCTGTGCTGGGACTCTGTCTCTGTGCTGGGACTCTGTCTCTCTCTGTGCTGGGACTCTGTCTCTCTGTCCCTCTGTCCCTCTGTCTCTCTGTCCCTCTGTCACTCTGTCTCTCTGTCCCTCTGTCCCTCTGTCTCTCTGTCTCTCTGTCTCTCTGTCACTTTGTCTCTCTGTCCCTCTGTCCCTCTGTCTCTCTCTGTCCCTCTGTCTCTCTGTCTCTCTGTCACTCTGTCTCTCTGTCTCTCTGTCTCTCTGTCTCTCTCTGTCCCTCTGTCTCTCTGTCTCTCTGTCACTCTGTCTCTCTGTCTCTCTGTCTCTCTGTCACTTTGTCTCTCTGTCCCTCTGTCCCTCTGTCCCTCTGTCTCTCTGTCTCTCTGTCCCTCTGTCTCTCTGTCACTCTGTCTCTCTCTCTCTCTCTCTCTGTCTCTCTGTTGTCTCTCTCAGGAAAGGGACTTTGCTAGTGAACAACACGTTCGCTCTGCTGGCCGCTCTGTTCATGGGGCTGAGTTTTCACGCCGGGGCGTTTGAGCTGCTCATTATCGGACGCTTTCTGTCCGGAGTCAATGCAGGTAAATCCCGACACACTTCCAAATGAATGAAAGAAAAGAAGGCGTGTGACTTTGATCGCCCGGATGTGGTTCTACATGTACACCCTATGATGAAGGTGCAGCCCCCGAGTCTAGAATGAAATGAGCTGTGTTCCCTGTGTTCCCTATAGTTAATAGATCGGTTAGTTGTTGGTTGTCCAGGATCCTGTTAAAGAATTTTCCATTCCACCTTAAATGGTGCCACAGTTAGATAGTGGTGCCTGGACAAGCTGCAGTATTTAAGGTGGAACGGAACATTGCATGATGAAGCTGGTGAATAGGAAGCGACTTCAGCCCGAACATCAACCATGTACCGCTGAGAGCTGGGTTCCTTGGGAAGGAAAGGAAAAGTGCAGACATCCTTCCCAGCCTGGAACGCTGGATTTCCCAACATAGTCCACCATGTTGGATCCGTAACTCTATGTAAATGTTGGGGGTTTGGGAATAGGCCCGTTTTCCCGTCCTGTTTTGGAATTGCAGGATTGGGATTACAGTGTGTAATGTTTACACTGCAGTACTGTAGTAGGCTGGTGGTTCAGTGTTCTCCGTGTTCCGTCTGAGCACCTGAGAGTTTTCTGATTGGTTGACTGTTATTGATTGACAGGTGTAGCAATCTGTGTGGAGCCCCAGTATCTGGGTGAGATCGCCCCTCGGGCTCTGCGGGGAGCCATGGTGATGGGCACGTCTGTTTTCATCTCAGGAGGGATTCTGACCGGACAGGTGATGGGACTCGAGTCAGTAAAGTTAATACTATAAATTATGAAATATTAATCCTACTATGAATTTACATTTATGGCTTTTTGCTGAGGCCCTAATCCAGAGCGACTTACAAGGGTAACGTAGTGTTAGGAGTCTTGGTGTAGCACAGCATAGTCACCCAGACCAGGAATCGAACCCCCATCTCCCAGATGGTATGGTAGCTCCCTGGTGTGTAGTGGTCTTATCCGCTGAGCCACACCAACCACAATTATTCAGTACCCACTATGAATTATTCAATAACTACTATGAATTATTCAGCATCCACTATGAATTATTCAGTATCCACTATGAATCATTCAATATCCACTATGAATTATTCAGTATCTACTATGAATCATTTAGTATCCACTATGAATTATTCAGTACCCACTATGAATTATTAAGTAACTAGTATGAATTATTCAGTATCCACTATGAATTATTCAGTATCCACTATGAATTATTCAGTACCCACTATGAATTATTAAGTAACTAGTATGAATTATTCAGTATCCACTATGAATTATTCAGTACCCACTATGAAATATTAAGTAACTAGTATGAATTATTCAGCATCCACTATGAATTATTCAGTATCCACTATGAATTATTCAGTATCCACTATGAATTATTCAGTATCCACTTTGAAGTATTCAGTATCTACTATGAATTATTCAGTATCCACTTTGAAGTATTCAGTATCTACTATGAATTATTCAGTATCCACTATGAATTTACATTTACATTTACATTGAATTAAGTAACTAGTATAAATTATTCAGTATCCACTATGAATTATTCAATATCTACTATGAATTATTCAGTATCCACTTTGAAGTATTCAGTATCTACTATGAATTATTCAGTATCCACTATGAATTATTCAGTAACTAGTATGAATTATTTAATATCTACTATGAATTATTCAGTAACTAGTATGAATTATTCAGTATCCCCTATGAATGATTCAGTATCCACTATGAATTATTCAGTAACTAGTATGAATTATTCAGTATCTACTATGAATTATTCAGCATCCACTATGAATTATTCAGTAACTAGTATGAATTATTCAATATCTACTATGAATTATTCAGTATCCACTTTGAAGTATTCAGTATCTACTATGAATTATTCAGTATCCACTATGAATTATTTAGTAACTAGTATGA
>JAMWET010003269.1:0-35000 GCA_024036415.1 Prochilodus magdalenae
GGAGGGAAGGGGAGGGTGGGGAGTGGTTGGTAAATTAGAGTTGGGTGTTTAAGCAGGATGCGAGCACGCACGCCAAGAGAAAGAGCAAGAGCAAGAGGATACGAGCGAGAGATACAAAACATGTACGTGAGTAAGACAGCTGTCTGTCTGCCTTGCTGTGTAACACTCTGGTTCCAGTCTACATCCGGAAACTAGGAAAAGGAAGTCATTAAAATCCTCACTGTTCCATATACATTACTCAGTAATTTACATATTTACTTACGGAACGCCGAAAGTGATTGTTTTGCTATTTGCAGCCGAATATCAAATCGTCAAATTATGCCTATGCAACGTACGGCTGTATATATTACACCTCCTTCTGGGTTCGGCTATGCTTTAAATGATCATTGTACTTCATCTGAGGACTGGTCAGATCTTTCTGTTCAGCTCCTGAAGTCCTTATCAGTGAGAGAGCTCACCTGTGTCTATCTAGAGACCACCAAACAAAAAAGCTCTAATGGAAAAAAGTCCCGCTGGGCATTTGAAGGATGTGATGTAAGAGCAGTACTGTAATACATGCTGAGTTTAAATACAGCAGGTATGACCATTCCTTTAAATACATACGGCTTAAGAAACTGCAGACATGAAGGTGGCCAGAGGGGTCCCCTCTGCGGTGTGTGTGCGTGTGTGTGTGTGTGTGTGTCTGTGTGTGTGTGTGTGTGTGTGTGTGACAGTGGTGCAGCAGGGGACTAAGATGCGAGCGCTGGCCTCAGGTGCTATGAAGCGCTATGTGGTGAAGGTGCCCTAAGTGAAGCAAAAGGACACACACACGCACACACACACACACACACACACACACACACACACACACATACACACACACACACACACACACACACACATACACATACACACACACACATACTTAAACACACTTGCAAACCCCTGCAGAGGCTGCAGAGCGGGAGAGATGACATCACCAGAGCAAGGGGCAGTGCATGCATGAACAGATGGCGTGTGGACGACTGGGCCTTTCACCTTGGTTACTGTAAGGGGAGCGAGGTGGTCCTGGAGAAGTACCAGCCCAACCCCTGTTTCTGCACCCTCATCTGTCTAAAGCCTGCCACAGAAGGGAGCATAGGTGGATTTCCGGGTACGTGGGTGGTAGTGGTAGCTTGTTGTGGGGGTATGAAGGTGGTTTGTGTGGCAAGGTAGAGGCAGCTGTTTGTTGGGTTGAGAGGGAACCGAGGAGGATGAATTGGCTCACAGGGCTTTATGGGCTCTTGGCAGTCTTCTTGGGTGGGTGGGGGTCTATGGGGTGGCTTTTTGGGTCAGTAGGGTGCAGATGTTGATCTATAGCTGTGGGCTAGTGGTGGCTTTTTGGGTGGGTCAGGGGGCAAAGGTGACTTTTAAGCTGTGTGAGGGTTTCTGGGCATGTATAAGGGGGTATAGGGGGCTTTTATGGTGGTTTGGGGTGTGTACCAGGAAGGCTGGGGAGGGGGGCTTTTTGGGTGGGTCGGGGGGCATTAAGGTGGTGTTCTGGATGAGTGGCAGGGTAGAGGCAGCTGTTTTGTTGGACTGAGGGGGAACGTAAGTGGACATCTGGATGGATCACAGGGGCAGAGGTGGATTTTCGGGTGCGTAGGTGATAGAGATAGCTTTTTGGTGGGGTATGAAGGTGGTTTGTGTGGCAAGGTAGAGGCAGCTGTTTGTTGGGTTGAGAGGGAACTGAGGAGGGTGGATTGGCTCACAGGGCTTTATGGGCTCTTGGCCGTCTTCTTGGGTGGGTGGGGGTCTATGGGGTGGCTTTTTGGGTCAGTTGGGGGCAGATGTTGATCTATAGCTGTGGGCTAGTGGTTGCTTTTTGAGTAGTCCAGGGGGCAAAGGTGACTTTTAAGCTGTGTGAGGGTTTGTGGGCATGTGAAGCGGGTATAGGAGGCTTTTATGGTGGTTTGGGGTGTGTACCAGGAAGGCTGGGGTAGAGGTGGCTTTTTAGGTGGGTCGGGGGGCATTAAGATGGTGTTCTGGAGGAGTGGCAGGGTAGAGGCAGCTGTTTTGTTGAACTGAGGGGGAACGTAAGTGGACATCTGGATGGATCACAGGGGCAGAGGTGGCTTATTGGCAGTATGTTAGCTGTGGGATGGTTTCTGGGCATGTGCAGTGGGTAGGGCTTTATGGTGCATTGGGGTGTCTACCAGGAAGGCTGGGGTAGAGGTGGCTTGTTGGGTGGGTTGGGGGCGGGGCATTAATGTGGTGTTCTGGATGAGTGGCAGGGTAGAGGCAGCTGTTTTGTTGGACTGAGGACCACTCAAACCCTGTAAGTGCACTCACTTTAAAAGTTGTGTAGCGTACCCAAATGTTTAACCTGACCAACAGCCATTTCAGCCCGGCTTATACAAATTAGCCCACGGAAAAAATAAACGCTTCAGTGAGACGGACCCCCGCTCCTCAACGGCTGCCATTACTCAGCCTATTAGGAACGGCTTGCTGCTTCTGACATGAGGAGCCCATATTCCTAATGGTACCCACCACAGAAAGCTGACTGGCTCTTCATACATGACTTAATATGACATATAATTAAGGTTTTTTTTTTTTTTTCCCCCCTTTCCTTCGCTTCCAGCCTGCTGCTTCCTGTTCTAACACGCGAGCCAGGCCTGGGGGTGGTCTGCGGAGAAATAAGACACACAAGGTCACGCTGGTAGCATGGGAAAAGACGGAACTCTCCGGAGGACGTGAAAAAACAAAGCCTGGGCCTGCTCGCTGCTCTTATTGACTCGTTGGGAGAGGCGCTTGATTCCGCCTGACAGGGCTCCTGCGTATCACTGTCATGTTGGAGGCTAAAGTTTGTTATCTGCTTTAATTAAATAGATTCGGCGCCTCTGACAGGCGCGGGCGAGGTGGAAGGAAAGGGGCGCGGCGCATCCATCAATATTTATCTGATAGAGGCGCTTCTTAGCCCGGATCGTCAGGGAAGGAGACAGAGGGAGGGGAAAATGGGAAAATGAGAGGAAACATGTATGTATATGCATATTTCGCATAAGCACCTATCACACGCACACACACACACACACACACACACAGACACACACAGACACACACACACACACACTTAAACACACTTGCAAACCCCTGCAGAGGCAGCAGAGCGGGAGAGATGACATCACCAGAGCAAGGGGCAGTGCATGCATGAACAGATGGCGTGTGGACGGCTGGGCCTTTCACCTTGGTTACTGTAAGGGGAGTGAGGTGGTCCTGGAGAAGCACCAGCCCAACCCCTGTTTCTGCACCCTCATCTGTCTAAAGCCTGCCACAGAAGGGAGCATAGGTGGATTTCCGGGTACGTGGGTGGTAGTGGTAGCTTGTTGTGGGGGTATGAAGGTGGTTTGTGTGGCAAGGTAGAGGCAGCGGTTTGTTGGGTTGAGAGGGAACCGAGGAGGATGGATTGGCTCACAGGGCTTTATGGGCTCTTGGCCGTCTTCTTGGGTGGGTGGGGGTCTATGGGGTGGCTTTTTGGGTCAGTTGGGGGCAGATGTTGATCCATAGCTGTGGGCTAGTGGTGGTCAGGGGGCAAAGGTGACTTTTAAGCTGTGGGACGGTTTCTGGGCATGTGCAGTGGGTGCACATTGGGTGTGGTAGTAATAGCACTAGTGCTAGCTACTGTGGTCACTGTGATGTCCGCAACCTGATACATATAGTACCTTGATACATTTTGGATCTCATTGTTTTGGACTGTGACACGTTTTGGCATGTGATGCTCGTGTCACAATATGCATTGTAATATAGCACTTGCATCATGTGACATATTGTGTTGCTTCTTAATGCATATCAATGTATCATAATATTGCATCATGCATCTTGCTATAATTCTCATTGTGTGGTATTGTAATGCTTGCCTCATGATGCATTCTGTCTCGCTATGCTTGTCCTGCGATATGTACCATAACCCTAGCATCTAAATTTAGATATGGCCGATATATCTGGAGCTACACATATAGAAGTAGTGTCTCCCAGTATGGAGTTGGGCCGCCATGTTTGCTAACACTACACACCAGACGTCTCGGTATGGAGTTGTAGAGGTTCCTAATGGTGTCCTGTGATAATCCATCCCATGCAGCTTGATTATCCTCACCCAGTTCCTGCAGATGTAGTGGGATGGGTGGAGGTGGAGTGACACCAGGTCTGTGTGATGTGTGACAACCATGACCACGGTGCCTCCACACACGGATTCGTTGGTCACCTCCACCAAGTCAAAAGCGGGACTCGTCACTGAAGATGACCCGCTGCCATTCTGAGTCACTCCATGACAGTCTGTGTGAGGGTTTCTGGGTATGTGAAGCGGGTATAGGGGGCTTTATGGTGGTTTGGGGTGTGTACCAGGAAGGCTGGGGTAGAGGTCGCTTTTTGGGTGGGTCAGGAGGGCATTAAGGTGGCACCACACACGGATTTGTTGGTCGTCTCCACCAAGACAAAAGCGGGACTCATCACTAAAGATGACCCGCTGCCATTCTGAGTCACTCCATGACAGTCTGGCATGACACCATTGCAGGTGACGGTGACGTGGTGTTAAGGACAGTCGTTGCAACAGTCTGTGTGCATGTAGTCCTGCTTAGTGCAGCCGTCTGCCAATGGTGCTGGCACTAACAGGATGACTCAGGGAGGACACCACTGCTTGCTGGATGTCCACCATGGTGGCTGTTGGGTCAGTCAGGTACAGCGATAAGGCCCGTCCTTGTTGTGAAACCCACCCACCGCGTTTCTTTCCTGTCAGCTTTCGATGGTGAGTGTATTATAGATGGATTATGAAGTTGCTCAGAAAAGCCAGCCCTATTGAGATAATGAGGGATGACTGGAAGAGGGAAAGAAGGAGTGATGGGTCAAACATCTGAGGAAAGAAACGGTCCTAATACTGCATGTAGTGGTCAGTGGAGCACACCAGGGGAACACATCAAACGAGTAGAACATCAGCCGCTACGAGACTACCGGCCGTCACATGACCGGCAGGGCAATAAAAGGGAGGCTTCGGCAGGGGTGCCTGCTTTTTCTGCTCCTAAACGTCGACCGCAGCGGGACTTAAATCGGTGCTTCTCCACCCAGAGGGACTTGGCAGTACAATAGAGCCCATCACCCGATTTTAATTAGCCACTCGAAGAACCGACGAGCGTGCTCCCAGTTGTCCGAGCGTTCTTAATAACAGGAAGAGAAGTTTGAACGGTTCTCTCAGGCATGCGGCCAAACTCCAGCCTTTCTCTCTTCCTCCCTCTCTCTCTCCATCAGCCTCACCCACCCCTTCTCTAATTAATCTGCTGCTCTGGTCGCAAAGGTTTTTGTTAGCACGCGGCCACTGTACGTACTGAATAGGACAGCCGAGAGATTGGGCCTTGAAAGCGATGGAGAGACACTGACTAAGACTGTCAAACTTCCCTCTCTCTCGCTCCCTCATTGTGTTGCATTCTCTCATTTCTCCAAAACCCATCTGTTCCCGGAGACAATGGCGTGGCGTCGGCGAGAAACAGCGCAAGCCTCCTCCTTTTATTTCCGGCATTCATGAGGCTTAATGAAACTGGAATGTTTTCAGACCGCCGAGCTCGGCGCTCCTAACGAATGAGTGGTTCTAGATATGACCCCCATTCCTTTCTACGGCTATACCGCGAGTCGGCGGCGCGGCAATGTACTCCCTAAGAGGAGCGCGCGTGCTGCTTAACAAGAGCATATTCGCGTCCTCCTTCCTGGAGTTCATATTAAACTCGTTGATCATCTGGGCCTCTTAAACTAATAAGCGGAGGAAAGCTCGGGAAAAAAGAGGAGGGGAAAAAAGCGCTATTAAAAAAAGTTGGCTTGCTGTATGTATGCGCTCGGTAAGCTAAGCAAATTACAACCTGCAGAGTACACGGGGTTCAGCAGCGGAGCCGTCTTCAAAGGCCTGATCTATTCTGCTCCAACAATGATCAGGAAGGCAGCTGTGTGTCTGGGTAAATGTGTGTTTATGTGTGCGGCAGATGAACACACACCGTGATATTCCTGAATAGCTTCACCTCTAATGAACCCCGGCATCAAAGAGAGGAGCGGAGCGGGCGGCGGATCAACACGCAGAGTTACACAACCGCAGCCGAGTGGAGGGCAGCGATGAAGGCTTGGAGGGCCCGTGGGTCAGCAGGAGAAGACACACTGAGCTATTTCTGTCAATCAAAGGGAAGGGGCGGGGCCTCGTTTCCACCTCCAGCCTGACCTAACTCTGGAACTTCACCGGAGGAGGCACAAGCGGTCTTCAACAACATATACACAACAGTGTATGTCTTGACTGGGCTCATGTCGGTTTCTTAGAACTCTCTAGAATGCGCCAAACCCGTTCTGGACAACTTGGGCCTAATGGAAAACGGTACATATAGCCCATGGAGGGCTAAAATTGGTCAGCAAGCAGTGAGACGTAGTGGACATGGGTGGATGGTGTGTTTAGGAGGATCAGGTGACCCGACCCATGCCAGGAGAACACACATACACCAGCACGGAACCACCACCAGCCTTTACAGTGGCTTATTGACAAAACAGGTCCACAGGAGGGTCCAAATCCTACCAGTACCCTAAAATAACTGTTACCGTGACTCATCGGACCACTGTTGACCAGTGTTGCCAGTCCTCCAGAGTCCAGTTAGTAACCTCGCAAGAACAGGTGAGGAACTGTGTCCGGTGTCGCGGTGTTAACAGAGGGACTCTTGGGCGTATTCTGTTCTCATATCCCATGGAAGCCACTGAACACTGTACTGACCTGCTTCTGTGTCGTATTCCTGGTACACTGTGGATACCGGAATGTTAAAAGCCCGCACAACTTGGGAAATGGGAATGGAATGTGCCATCCATCAGGCAATCACTCATGCATAGTCTGAACTCCGCTAATACACATTGCTTTGTCATGAGCACGCTGACCAGTGTTCACAACTTACACAGGCGTGGGCGTTCCCAAACGACCCCCTGAGCTAACTCCACTCCATAATCAATTTACATACTGCTATCACATGACGATCACATGACGAACCCAAAGATTTGAGTTTCACACTCGGCTGAACATGTGATGTAAGCAAGGGCGGCCCGTATCGCTGTCCCTGACTGACCCAACAGCCTCGAACGTGGACATTCAACGAGCAGCGATGCCCTCCATGAGTCGTCCTGTTAGTGCCAGCACCATTGGCAGACAACTGCACAATGCAGGCAGGACTACAGGCAAACACACCGTCACAGTGACTGTTCTTAACACCACCAACGTCACCAAAGACCGCAATGGTGACGAGCCAGACTGTCATGGAGTGACTCAGAATGGCGGCGGGTCATCTTCAGTGACGAGTCCCGCTTTTGTCTTGGTGGAGACGACCCATGAAGCTGTGTGTGGAGCCACCGTGGTCAGCACCAAGATGAACCAGTACCAGTTTGTTGTCATGCGTCACACGTCCAGAAGGCCTGGTGTTACTCCACCTCCACCCTACCGCACCATCTGCAGGAACTGGATGTGTACCAGCCATCTAAAATTGTCCTCCTCCGGTAAATTAACATCGGCCAGCCATCATATTCTGTAGAACTGGGGGTCCCAGTCATGTGCTGTGTTTAAAAACCGGACCCGAAGAAGCTACACTTAACCTGGAGGATGGCATCCTCACTATAACAGTGTCTCAGGGACACAATGCTTCCTACCTGGACCTGTCAATTCACACCCGGGCCCGCTTCCTGAAATATCATTCAGGCTGCCCCACTGCTACACTGCAAAAGTCAAGTACTGCAGGATTTCACAGTAGAGACACTTGTTGTCCAGAACGGAGAGAGCAGAGATAAAGACAGATTGTTGAGCTGCCAGGGATGAAATGAGAGTCAATCATTTTGTAAGCAGAAACGAAAGGAAAAGAAAACATCAGACGCTCGGATTCAGTTAATCAGGTTTACACACTGACACCGCCGAACGCTGATTCAATCACACCAATCAGAGCCGGAGAACAGGCCTGTGTTTACCGAGGAGCCCACACACACAAACACAGCGCTCAAAGCCAACGTGTCTGAGGTTATGAAACCAAAACATACACAACACGGTTCTGGTATGATGCGACAACAGACACAACAAAGACACTCAGAATGTACAGTGAAGCATATATACTGTAACACTGAACACGAAACTTGGTGCTCAGGTCTGACATTGTGAGGCAACAGCCACGACTGTAGACATCCAGCGAGCAGTGGTGTCCTCCATGAGTCAGCCTGTTAGCATCATTGGCAGACGGCTGCACCAGGCAGGACTGCATGCACACAGACCGTTACCACGACTGTCCTTAACACCACGTCACCGTCACCAAAGACAAAGCAGCAGACTGTCATGGAGGGACTCAGAATGGCAGCGGGTCGACGAGTCCCGCTTTAGTCTCGGTGGAGACGCCCAACGAATCCGTGTGTGGAGGCACCGTGGTCAGGACCAAGATGGACATTTTGTAAGTCACGTGTCACACGTCCAGAAGTCCTGGTGTTACTCCACCTCCACCCCTACCGCACCATCTGCAGGAACTGTGTGAGGATATTCAAGCTGCATGGGATGGATTATCACCGGACACCATTAGGAACCTCCATGTTTCTAGTAAGGAAGTAAAGAGGGAGGAGGAGGAGGAGGAGGGACTGAGCATTTCCTTGTTTCTTACGATAAGCAGGAACACCACTATGTTCTGGTGATATACTGCCCCCTACTGTTAGGAATATGGATCCGATAGGTTGCGTCACCTTTCAATCAGACGAGGCAGACAATTAACCAGACGAGTACTCAATGTAAGAGGACAGTTACAGGATATTACAGCATATGACTTCAAACGCCGGATAAGGCCTCCTCAAGTCCCTGCAGGTGTCCAGCTCACCGTATTCCGGCCCACACCTTATGGGTGATTACGGAATACAGTACCAGCAGTTATTAATAAGACGCTCTGACGCTACTTCTCAGTCTTATACTGGACTGAGTCCGGCATGTGCCAGTGGTGAATCCAGCGCCGGTGAGCTCATGCTTTTCTCTGACCTCTCCCCTCAAGAATTCCTGCCACCTCTGAAGTTGCCGTGGCAACGTTCCTGCTACGAGGGCTAATGACACACTTCCAGTGCACTGTGCCAGGAGGTGTGTGTGTAGGACGACAGCTGGCTGAGAGACTGACTCTCTCTCTGTCTCTCTCTCTCTCTCTCTCTCTCTCTGTCTCTCTCTCTCTCTCTCTCTCTCTGTCTCTCTCTCTCTCCCTCTCTCTCTCTCTCTCTCTCTCTCTGTCTCCCTCTCTCTCTCTCTCTCTTTACCTTACATCTGAATAAGTCCACAGTGAGGCAAACCTACAGTCACCCCTGCCAACCCCCCACCCCACACACACAGTGCATTCTATTACAGCACCTATATGCAAAAATATTCATATACCCCATATATATCATATATTGCTCTCATCCATTTTTATTGATCTTCATTTTTGGACATAATTTGAAAGCACCCTTTGCCCTTCACATTGTGCATACAGTTTGAGAGGTACCACTTTAGAATAAGGCTAGGATAAGGATTTAGAAATGGTTTACTAAGAGGTTACTATGGGTTATTAGTTGGGTCATAAACACTTTACAAATGATTCATAAGCAGTTATAACACATTATTAAAAAGAGCTCCTCCATATGATGCATGTGAGTATGCATTAAAGCTGACAGGGTTATGTGGACTGATGGAAAAGACAGTGTAAGATTATTAAACATCAAAACCTGAGTTTTAACAGTATAAAAGTATGTGTGGTCACTGTTAGGCTAATAACAGGTCACTGTTGCCCATCTTATTCATGTATTGCAACTGCTTATTAATGATTCTAATGTGTTTATTGCCTCATTAATAACCATTAGTAAACTCATTTTAAATTATATTTGTACTGACAGTATGCAAGTCCCTGTATATGTATTTTAGAGGTGTGAATCTCTATACCAAACTTCTCCCTCTTGTCTGTCTCCTCTATGAGCGGATCATTCCTGACGGATCACACTGAGGGGCTACCAGCGCTGAGGAATCCTCTACAGGACTCTCAGGACTACACACTCTCAATTCAACAAATTACAATACCTACCTCTTAATCCTTAATTCTCCTAATCAGTGTCTGTCGCCATCTCTTTCTCTCTTACCTTCCCTATCTCTATCCTTCTTTCTCTCTTTCTTTCTTCTTCTGTGTTAAGCACTGGATTGACGTGATCACATCAGAACCCCCAGAGTGGATAGAGGCACCTGAGCATCAGTGCCACTGTGTGTCTCCTGTCCTGTTTCATAACCCGGCATGACCACAACCTTACACTGACCAGCGTCTGGCCATGCTTATTATGGTCGACTCCAACTCACAGTTACTGCCTCCTGGACTAATCAGACTGGATCTAATCAGACTGGATCTATTAGATGTTCCTCTATGTTAATTCTGTCTGTCTCTCTCTTCTCATCCGGGTTGACCTGAGGGGGTTGGGTTCCGCCCTTGAGCCTGGTCCCTCTCGAGGTTTCTTCCTTACCCAAGGGAGTTTTTCCTCGCCACTGTTGCCTCTGGCTTGCTCAAGGGGGGCTCGGACCCGGTTTTTCCACCCTCACGTGTCTGTACATTAACCTTGTGGTTCTTTTCTTTGTATGACAAATTGACTTTTTGTGAAGCTGCTTTGAGACAACGTTGGTTGTAAAAAGCGCTATATAAATAAATATTGATTGATTGATCGATTGATATACACAGTTTACAACACAAACCCAAAAACGGGTAACAATTCAACACACTTTGGTTTATTACTGAGCCCATAACTGGCATCCACACATCTGATCTGGGTCTGATCCAAAACATCTCAGTTAAATTGAATACAACATGAACTTTATGATGTGTCCCAATAAGGAACCGAGGTTCTATCCATTCCTTCGCATCTGACTCTTTCATTAATTTCTAGATTATTTAATCTGTCAGCTAGTTCATTAACCCTCCCCTCAAATCTCCTCCCATCCTGGACCAAACAGGCCTGTAGTTTACAAGCCCAGATCAGCAGGAGCAGAGCTGTGGTATAGTTCTGTCCTATGGCCATCAGGTTATCCAGAAATTCTGCTGTTAGACTCCTTCTATGATCAGGCCGGATCACTGTGTGCCTAGCACCCACAATCTTCGCCTCTATTTTCCAGGGTGTACTAAAGGGAATAGGAATCAGGAGTCTCTCTGAGGAAGAGGACGTCTCTCAAAAGCACACACAGGCACCAGGAAAGGAAGCTGTTGGATGAATTGACTTTTGACAACTGCATTGATTTTTAACCATTTTGTTTTTGCTTGGAATCGGATCTAGACTGGCAAGTTGATGCAGCGCAATCAGAGACGACTGAACTGATGTATCGATTCAAATCGTTTTCTCATTCCATCCCTCCATCCCTATTATCCATAGGACATGCCTGTGTCGCATTTCCCATGATGAACAGAGTAAAGGAAATGGTCTGAATTTACAAGTCTGGCTACACTGTCAGCAAAAGTGTGTATATGTATACATATATATATATATATATATACAGGGGTTGGACAATGAAACTACAACACCTGTCATTTTAGTGTGGGGGGTCTCATGGCTAAATTGGACCAGCCTGGTGGCCAATCTTCATTAACTGCACATTGCACCAGTAAGAGCAGAGTGTGAAGGTTCAGTCAGCAGGTAAGAGCACAGTTCTGCTCAAACCACTGCAATGCACACAACATTATGGGTGGCATACCAGAGTTCAAAAGAGGACAGATTGTTGGTGCACGTCTTGCTGGCGCATCTGTGACCAAGACAGCAAGTCTTTGTGATGTATCAAGAGCCACGGTATCCAGGGTAATGTCAGCATACCACCAAGAAGGACGAACCCCCACCAGCATCACGTAGTGACCTGGCCACTATCCTGCAAGAAGAATGGCTTAAACTCCTTCTGACCACTGTGCAGGACGCAGTATATGTCATTCCCAAGACCAACTGACGCTGTATTGGCCGCAAAAGGAGGCCCTACACCATACTAATAAATGACTGTGGTCTAAAACCAGGTGTTTCAGTTTCATTGTCCAACCCCTGTATATATATATATATATATATATATATATATATATATATATATATATATATATACACATATAGACTGGACAAGCTTCTGGATGTAGGCCACATCAGTGTTCGACACTCTGACATCACAAGAATTGAGCAGTTGGTCCAGATTTGGTGGATGCCTTCCCTGGCCTAATTCCGAGGACAATTCCCTGTAGACTGGGATGTTAGCCACTGCTGGTAGACCCGTATGACCGTACGCTCCCATACACCTGCAGATTCAGCTACTTCCTTCACACTATTGTCTTTGGCCACACCCACATGCAGTCCCTCCTTTTAGCCCATCATTAACATCTAGTATGAATCCCGTCACTCACACCCTCCAGGTACTTATAGGCCCTCATCATCCTTGTGCAGCACCATCTGCAGGAGCCTGAAGTTACTAACACCTTAAACACTAAAGGTGACTTTGGTAAACTTGACTTCTTCAGATACTGTTTCAGAAAAAACACTTTAAGAAAAATCCTGGAACTCCGGAATGCCAGAATGCACTGAGGCAAGGACAAGCACAAGGTAGAAACCTCAAAGTCTGGGGCTGTCTCTTTCTCACAATGGTGTCGGCGAGCTTGTGTCCACTAATGGGACGTGCATACAGACATTTTGGACACAAACCTGCTGAAGTCTGCAGAGAGACTGCTCAAATGATAATGACCCGAAACACAGTAGCCGCCTTCTGAAAGGACACTTCGCCACTCTCGGAACAATCTGCTTCTGCTTAGGCATTTTGTTTCCCAACACAATGAACTCCCTGAGCCCAACCCAAACCCCAACGTTAACCACAGGAACCAAAAAAGAGCCGATTGTGTTGTTTTAGCTTTGAACAATGAATCAAGGAGTTTCCGAGCGGCACGGTCCTCCGGTCCGCATGCACGCGGGCCTCGTATCACACCAGCTTTCTCCTTTAAGCATTATAAAACCGACTACCGAGTACAAACAATCAAGTCCACCTCCGCCAAGAGCTCGCGGAGTACAAACACCGCTGAATTATGACTTGTCACAACACGTGGGTGTGTGCTTGTCGCAGGAGGAGGGAGACAGAAGAAAACTGGGAAACAACTTCAAACACAAAAGCCTGCAGCTAGAACCACACACTCGCACCTGCCCGCGGATCAGTCACATGCCTCGGATCCAGTGTCAGATTCATACGCGGAAAAAAGCTCGGATCACAGGTCAGACTGTACCGCTAGACCCAAAGGAGCTGCGTCTCAAATAGAGTTCTTTCATCATGTACTAGCCACTTTTAGCATAACGGTGTACTAATAGGATGCACAGGGTACAGTGTCTGAACACAGTCGATAGTGTTAGATTACAATGTATAGGTATTAGTGTGAGAAGACAGTAGACTGTGTATAATGTATAAAGTAAATATATAGTGTTGCAGTACACTGTAAGGCAGTGTATAGTGTGAGAATGTAGTTTGTAATATACAGTGTAAGAATTTAGTATATAATGTAATGTGTAGTATGAAACTGTGTATAGTGTGGATACTGTGTAGTATATATTGTTAGCGTACAGTGCATATAGTTTTACAGTGTAGTGATGTATTATTATAGGGCATGATGTAAAGTGTAGTATAAGAGCATTTTTTTATATATCTACACATATATATACTAATATACGTATATATATATATATATATATATATATATATATATATATATATATATTCAATATATATTATATATATATTCAACATGATTCAATATGATCCAAGGTCCAAGGTCGTATAGGGCAAAATAATATAATGCTATTGAATGTATATATATATATATATATATATATATATATATATATATATATATATATATATATATATATATATATATAAAATATATATATATATATATATATAAAATATATCTACACATATACATATACTCATATAATAATATACTAATAAGTGTGTACGTGTGTGTGTGTGTGTAATATATATATATATACATATATACACACATACACACACACACACTATATATTTTAACAGTATATGTATTACAAACCACACTATCCACGACTTGCACTGTCCAATGTATATAAATGTAGTAAATGCACTAGGAATGGTAAAATTTATATCTTTATAAAAGCTTATGCCACAATTGTGATTGCACTGCTTACAATAGGAAAAATACTATCTACAGATCTAATCTATCTATCTATCTATATCTATATATATATATATTCAATTTTTAATTCATATGTATACATAGAAAGAGAGAGAGAGAGAGCCCATGAATAGAAATAGCAAATATATATAGAAATAGAATATTTTTGGTCACATTTCAAAATAATAAATGCCTCTACTACTAATAAAATACACATAAATAAAAATAATAACTATAATAATAATAATAGTAGTAAAAAAAAATGTTCCATATTGTATGCAGTGCAAACAGCAATTGTGGCATAAGCTTTTTATAAAGTATATTATTTTATTAGTATAAATGTATAAGTGTATATGTGTAGGTATATATCTGGTAGTAGATGAGGAAGCTCATGAGAACACGGTGGTTAGTGCCTGTATTTAGACAGCGAGCTCGACTTGGTTATGAACGATTTATCAGGCTGTCAGACTACAACACTGCCGAGGCTATTTATGCCTGACCCTCCGGGCTCAAGCTCAACCATCAGCAAAAGTCCATTAACACGATCAATCTATTGTTCGTTAATTAGCTTCTGACAACACAGAGAAGATAAGGCACTCATAACAGATATATGCACATGGCCAAAAGTTTGGGGACTCTAGCCGGTTGAGAATTGAGTATGCTGTCTTTAACGGGCTGCAGGTTTATCTCCTCTTACCTCAATAGAGCTCAACAGAGAAAACGGGAAAACAATTATGCAGGACATTCCAGGTGTCCCCAAACTTTACTGGGCATATCGCATCTCGCCCAGGCTGAAGAGAAAAGGCCGGATGCCTCCACATGCGAGGGGGATGAAATTGAATGTTTTCACACATAGCTTAGGGTCGAGGCGTCCGGAGATGGTTCGCGTTCCATTTCCAAACCAAATGAGCAAAAAACCTGAATTATTCAAATGCATGCATCACAGCGGTAACCAATACTTGCTGCAGAGGCATTTTCAATCACACGTGGCAAAACTGTGTGGCTATAGGCGCGTGTGTGTGGTAAACGGTGTATTGTATGGGGTCTTCCCCATCAGAGGAGGCGGCAATTAGAGCAAGTCTGGCAGCTGGGGCTCGACCTGACACTGCAGCGAGAGTTTCGCACACAGTTCCGCTCAGGAGGCCTTCCAATTATCCCAGCCAGTGCGCACACACACTCACACGCGCGCACATGCACACTCAGGGCCCCCACAGTGACTCCCTTCACACGCCCTCCCTCAGGCTGATCTGCCTGTAAAGCTGGATGGTGCAGGGAGGCCTACGCCGTCCAGTGCAAAACGGCACCCCGTTCGCTTTTAATGAACGCACCATGCCAGACGTCTCGGCATGGAGATGCAGAGGTTCCTAATGGTGTCCTGTGATAATCCATCCCATGCAGCTTGAATATCCTCACACAGTTCCTGTAGATGGTGCGGTAGGGGTGGAGGTGGAGTGACACCGGGTCTTCTGGACGTGTGACGCGTGACAACAATCTTGGTGCTGACCAAGGTGCCTCCACACACGGACTCGTTGGTCGTCTCCACCAAGACTAAAGCAGGACTCGTCACTGAAGATGACCCGCTGCCATTCCAAGTCCCTCCATGACAGTCTGCTGCTTTGAAGTGGTGTTAAGGGTAGTCATAGTAACGCTATGCGTGCATGCAGTCCTACGTTGTGCAGTTGTTTCTCAATGGTGCTGGCACCAACAGGATGACTCAGGGAGGGCATCACTGCTTGCCCTGCAGTCATGGGTGTTGGGTCAGTCGGGTACAGCGATAAGGCTTGTCCCACCAAGTTTCATTCCTACTGTGTGCAGCTATGTGTGGAACTACTCTGCTGATGATGAGCGCATATACTCTCCCATACCACCAGTGCTGTCGATGTTTACGGTAGACTGGTGGCAAATCTGAAAAATCTACACTGCCTTACATCACCCCACACACACCGTCTGGTTCCCATCACCACCACCACTGCTTGTATGTAGCTGAAGCGTGCGGCAGTGTTATCTACAACCGCACAAATATTAATCATATCTAATTGGATAATTAAATCGAAGCCTTGAGCTGGACACTCCTAGACATGTGCCTGTTTGTGTGTGTGTGGGCGATGCAAGCAAGCCACAAAGGTCAGTCTGGTTAATGAAGCTGTCTGTTCCAGCTAATGGTGATTAGCTCCTCATTGTAGCTAGCGCTCAGCCACCCCAGTCAACACAGCCACCAACACACACGGGGCGTGTGATTAAGGGGAAGAAGCTGGAGGACAGGCTTGTATACTCTCCTTTCAGCTGGACAGTTTGCAGTTAGTCCCCAGGACCCAGCTGCTAGCCCATCTCCTCCAATCTCACAGTGCTAGCAGGCTAGGATAAAGGGTAGCACGTGCTTCCCCCTAGACAGGTGAAACTCCACCACATCTTTTCACACTGCCGCTGCTGTAATGTCACTGGACAGCTCAACACACTTGGAGGAGAACAATAAATCAAAAAATCCCCAACAAGGAACGTCAGTGTCGCTAATGACTGCAATGGTGTGGGGCCAGACTGTCATGGAGCGACTCATAATAGCAGCAGCTCATCTTCAGTGAGAGACGACCAAGGAATCCGTGTTTAGAGACACCGTGAGGGGCTGGTGTCACTGCACCTCCACCCCTACCGCACAATTCAGAGGAACTGTGTGAGAATATTTAACAACATTAGCCCTACTAGAAAGCACAGGCCAGCGTAGCTGATCACCAGCAAAACCAGCACATTCTTGCGGTCCAAAGAAAAACAGGTATCCCCAAAATGGCAACTTTACAGGAGAGTCCACAAAACTTTTTAATTTAAATAGAGGTCAATGGAACCAGACATCTTTCCAAGCCGTTTTGGCCCATTTCTGTCAGTCCAGTCTTCATGAAATTCTCACACAGTGTAAACAGCAGCTCATGTGATCAAATGAGGCGTAAAAGTAAAAATCCAATGTTTTTCTTTAAACAGCGACGATATGTTGGGTATTGGATGCTGGTATGCTGGTCCATCAATGTGAGGGTGACCAGCTAAACCAGCATTGGGCCGGCACAAACCAGCACTGAACTCATGCTGTTGTTTTTGGTGAGGAGCTACTATTCCAAGCACAGCCGCGCTTCATAAAGCCTGGAGCTGCTGCTTACATGGCTGCTCCTTTAAGCTCACTCAGCTCAGGAAAGCAGCTTGAGGTAGCCAGTAAAGCTAGCGAAGCCTGGACCCAAGGACGAAGGTGAACTTTAAATATGAGGCAGTCGTTTGAGTGGTTCTTCATTAGCATCCCTAACAGCTTGATTTCTGTGTAACGGGATTAGCACTACAGTAGCATTAGCTTCTGGATATTCAGGGAGAAAAGAGGGTTCTGATGCTGATAAGCTCCGACGCCCTTCCCTGTTATAGATCCGGAGTGGGCTTTGGGATCTGAGGACGCGCGCGTGTGTGTGTGTGTGTGTGTGTGTGTGTATGTGTGTGTGTGTGTGTGTGTGTGTGTGTTGTTCTGGCTCCACTGAGTCACAGAGAGCGCTGAAAGGTTAGCCGTGACGCTGCTGTGTGGCCCCTCTCCCCGGGGGTTCCATTAGAAAGCGCCACTGATTGGTTATGGAACGGTTTCCGTGGTGCCGGAGTGGAATTAGAACACTTGTGAACGCTAGCGCTGTGTGTGTGCGTGTGTGCGTGTGCCACAAAAGGCGAGGGAGGGAGAGAAAGGAACAGATGTGACAGATGGGCAGAATATAGTCTTCAGTCGCCTTCAACGGATACGAAAATATTAAGCCGATAGGGGCTTTTGTCAAACGGAATCAGGTGTGATGAGGGAAGTGTGTGTGTGTGTGTGGTAAGAGTGTGTGTGTGTGGTAAGAGTGTGTGTGTGTGTGTGTGGAACAGACTGAACGCTGCCAAATTCCCCTCTCAGGAGCAGCTGCAGGAGACAGCCCAGCAGAAACACACTGCACAGACTGTGTGCTGCTTTGGTAGAACGCGTGCACGCACCGGCCTGACGCTCACTCAACAGGAGCCTATTCCCCTTCTGCTCTTCTCCTTTCTTCTCCTCTCTCCTATCCTCACTTCTCATCTCCCGTCCTCTTTTCTCATTTCCTCTCTCCTCTTTTCTCTGCTATCCTCTCTTGATCTTTCCTCTTATCTCTTCTCCACTCCCGTGTCCCCCTCTCTTTTCCTCACCTCTCTTCTTCTTAGCCTCTCCTGACTCCTAATCTCCTCACGCTCCCTCTCCTCTTCTCTCGGCTCCTGTCCTCTCCTGACCTCTCTTCTCTTCTTCTGATCTCTCCCCTCTCAGCATCTCCTCACTCTCATCTTATCTCCTCTCCTCCTCTCTTTTCCCCTCCTGATCTCTGTTCCCCTTCTCCGATCTCTCCTCTTCCGATCTCCTCTCCTGATGTCTCCTCACTCTCCTCTTTACCTGCTTCTCAAACTGCCCTTTACCTGCTTCTCTTTTTTCCACTCCTTTCCTCTCCACTCCTCTCCTCAGAAAAACAACTCTCCCTTACTGTCTTCTCCTGTGCACTTCTCTTTGTGCTTCTCCTCTCCTCTCCTCAGAAAAACAACTCACCTCTTATCTCCTCTCCTCTCCTCTCCTCTCCTCTCCTCTCCTCTCCTCTCCTCTCCTCTCCACAAAAGACAAATATCATCCACTTTCCTCTCCACTATTCCTCTTGTCTTCTCGCCTCTCCTCTCCTCTCCTCTTTTTGACTCTCCTTTCCTTACCTGTCCTCTCCTCACCTCTCCTCTCCTCTCTTCTCCTGTCCTCTCCTGTCCTCTCCTCTCCTCTCCTCTCCTCTCTTCACCTCTCCACTCATCTCATCTCATCTCCTCTCTTCACCTCCCCTCCCCTCTCCTCTCCTCTCCTCTCCTCTCCTCTCCTCTCCTCTCCTCTCCTCTCCTCTCCTCTCCTCTCCTCTCCTCTCCTCTCCTCTTCTCTCCTCTCCTCTCCTCTCCTCTCCTCTCCTCTCCTCTCCTCTCCTCTCCTCTCCTCTCCTCTCCTCTCCTCTCCTCTCCTCTCCTCTCTCAGTTCTGATTTGATTCAGTGCTCAGTCACACAGCTGTGCTGGAATACTATCCCTCCACCCGGTCCTCCTCTCATTACAGCCTGCTCATTTCCTCCTACTCTCTCTCCCTCTTTCTCTCTGCCACTCTCTCTCTCTCTCTCCACCTATGTCTCCATATGCTTGTTTCTCTGTCTCTATCATTCTCTGGGAAGGTCCCTCGGCTCAAGGCCCTGTCCTCCTCCCCTGCTCTCCCTTTCTGTTGTCTGGACCCGACCCGTTAAAAGTACCAGCACATCAGTCTGAGCCCGGCGGATGGAAGAGCAGATGGGGGTGAATCTCTGATCTAGGCTCACCAGAGAGCTCAGATTTCAGCGTGGTTTGATGTAATGGCCGCGGCTGGGGAGTGTTGTCCTGACAGAACCAGGACCAGCCGGGGAACCGCTCCCTCTGCAGATCATGCTCTGGTAACAGGTTAATTACACTGTAACGACTGATGGCTGATTATAAAGGGTAACTGAGCCGGTGGTGTGACGGGACAGAGGTTCTGCTGGAGGAGGAGTAGCCTGACTAATCAGAGTCCAGTTCGAACATTCATCCCTTCCTTCTCTACCTCCCTTTCTTTGTGTCTGTTTATTCCCTTCCTTCCTTTTCTTTTTCTTTCTTTGTTTATTTCTTCCTTCCTTCCTTCCTTTCTTATCCTTCATTCCTTACTCTTCATTCATCCCCTGCCTTTTCTCTCTGTCTATATTTTGCCTTTCGTTATTTCCCTTCTTCTTTCCTTCCTTTCTTCATTCCTTGCGTTCCCTGTCATGTTTTTCTTGCTTACTGTCTCATCCTTCCTTTCTCCTCATTCCTTTCCATCTTTTCCTTTTTTTACTCTCCATTCTTTTTTGCGTCTTTCTCTTCCTTCTTTTCTTTCTTGTTCTTCCTCTCTCTTTATTCTATCCTTCTCCTCATGTTTTTCCCTTTCTGTTTTTCTATGATCTGTTTACTTTCCCATCCTTCATTCTTTCTTCTTTGTTTCCTTTCTTTTTTCTTGTTGTCTACCTCCTTCTTTTCTTTCTTCTGTCATTTTTCTATTTCTGTAATTTCTTTCTTCCCTTCTTTTAATTTTTTTCTTTTTCTTTCTATCCTTTCATTACTCTTTATTTTTCTTGTCTCCCTCTTTTGGTAATTATTCAGTTATTCCTGAACTTTCTTCTTCCTTCCTTCCTTCCTTCCTTTCTTTTTTTCTTTCTCTCTTTTTCCTTCTTTTCTTTCTCTTTACTTCTATCTTTCTTTCTCTTTCTTTCTTCTTTTTTTTCCTTCCTTCCTTCCTTCCTTCCTTTCTCTCTTTCTTTCTTTCTTTCTTTCTTTCTTTCTCTTTCCTTCTCTCTTTATCTTTCTTTCTTCCTTTCTTTTTCCTTCCTTCCTTCCTTTCTTTCTTTCCTTCCTTCCTTCCTTCCTTTCTTTTTTTCTTTCTCTCTTTTTCCTTCTTTCTTTCTCTTTACTTCTATCTTTCTTTCTCTTTCTTTCTTCTTTTTTTTCTTTCCTTCCTTCCTTCCTTTCTCTCTTTCTTTCTTTCTTTCTTTCTTTCTTTCTCTTTCCTTCTTTCTTTCTCTTTCCTTCTCTCTTTATCTTTCTTTCTTCCTTTCTTTTTCCTTCCTTCCTTCCTTTCTTTCTTTCCTTCCTTCCTTCCTTCCTTCCTTCCTTCCTTCCTTCCTTTCTTTCTCTTTCCTTCTATCTCTTTCTCTTTCTTTCTCTCTTTCTTTCCTTCCTTCCTTCCTTCCTTCCTTCCTTCCTTCCTTCCTTCATTCCTTCCTTCCTTTCTCTCACTCTTTCTTTCTTTCCTTCCTTCCTTCCTTCCTTTCTTCCTTCCTTCCTTCCTTCATTCCTTCCTTCCTTCCTTCCTTCCTTCCTTCCTTCCTTCCTTTCTCTCACTCTTTCTTTCCTTCTATCTCTCTTTCTCTTTCTTTTTTCCTTCCTTCCTTCCTTCCTTCCTTTCTCTCACTCTTTCTTTCTTTCTTTCTTTCCTTCCTTCCTTCCTTCCTTTCTTCCTTCCTTCATTCCTTCCTTCCTTCCTTCCTTCCTTCCTTCCTTCCTTCCTTTCTCTCACTCTTTCTTTCTTCCTTCCTTTCTTTATTAAGGTGTATCCGGCTCTGTTGAATGTAGTTAGGGGTTATTAGCTGCCTGTCAGGTTAATGTCCAGTTTGTTCTCCGTCGAGTTTGTTTTCAGCTTCAGCTCGGCTGACGCAGTCAAACAGCCAGACGTCTGAGCCCTGCTATATAACCTTTATACGAGTCAGTGACACACATAGCATGCCATCCGATACGTATCAGAGCCATCATATAAGAGGACACTCGGAGAGTGTAGAGTGTCTCACTAAAGGTCAGACTAACACAACTGCAGTAGCAGAGCATTCCCTCCCTCTCTCTTTCTCTCTCTCTCTCTCTGTATCTCTCTCTCCGTCTCTGTCTCTGGCCCTTCCCACTGGCTCTTCCAGGTCAATGGCAGACTAGGCCGAAAGCTGCTTCTCATACACACACACGCACACACGACTGGAGCAAGTCCTCACAAACAAGCTGTCAGCACGATTACCCCCCTGATCGAGAATATGAAACGGAGGCTGACGGCCGAAAATTACTGTGATGATCCAACTAAGGTGACTGACATTAACCCTGAACATCCAGAAAGAGGGAGAAGACGGGCAGACGGATACAGGAGGAAAAGAGAAAGGAGCCGGAGACGCTCAGCCGGAGCCTCAAACGGAGCCTGAATGTAGCCTTCAAAACACAGAGCCCATAATTCTGCACAAACAGAATACTTCCACTAATTAACTTTAATCAATTTACTGTGAATAGCCATTACGGCTCAAAACCCTCAGAAAGGCTCATTAGAAAACAAGCCCGCTAAAAGCAGACAGCGCCGTCTAATCACTTCGCTCTCGGCTTTGACTTCCAAAATTCAACATCAGCCAGGGTAGAAAGCACTCGGGCGAGCACCATACCAACAGCCTTTCATCTATAAGCCTCCGCTGTCATATCAAAACCAGCACACGAAAACACCAGCTGGTCGACAGGCATGCGAGGAATGGGCCAATAGAGAAGCGCCAATGTCAGCTACTACTGGCATTTAAGGACGGTTCCAAAACATCGGACTCTGTGTCGCGGGACATGCAGCAGTAACTAGGAACACAACTACCACCTTTAGCCCAAACAAAAACATGGCCAGCCGTGGCATCACCGCTGGGAACTGAACTCAGGACCACCCGACTCTGGTTTCAAACTTTTGACCTTTCAAGCAGTGTACACACCCGTCCAAATAGAAATGGTGGGGGGGTTGGACATTGTACCACATGCAAATGCCAACAACCACGATTGTGGACATACAGCGAGCAGTGATGCCACCATGAGTCACCCTGTTAGTGCCAGCACCACTGGCAGGCGGCTGCACGGCGAAGGCCTACATGAACACAGACCGTTACAACGACTGTCCTGAACACCACGGCACCGTCACCAAAGACTGCAGCGGTGTCGTACCAGACTGTCATGGAGTGACATATGGGATATCTCTGGGACATTCCCAATCCTGACCTTCCTGTTTAATACTTATGATATTTGGTATTTAGTTCAGTTGTTTACATTTTCCGGTTCTTATGAGTTCGAGCTCTTGGGCCTGTTGAAAAGTCTAAGGGTCTTCATTAACAAGGTCAGGGGTCCTCATTACCTATGTTTGGGCACTATGAATTCTAAAATACCAAAGTATTACACAGGAAGGTTCACACACGGGATATCCTTGTGACATTCCTAATCCTGGACTTTTCTTTCATTTTGATGATCTGATATGATCTGATATACGGTATTCATTGTGCCCAAATATAGGTGATGCGGACCCCTGACCTGAGTAATGAAGACCCTTAAGAGTTTTCACCAGGCGACGATCCAAGAGCTTGAAAATGTGAACAACAGAACTACAACAGAACTTGTAAAAATATCCCAGCTTGTTGAACGGAGCGTCATGCGCATTAGGCCGGTAATAATACAGGCGCTACTGTTGGTTGGGAATGGATCATGATGTTCCGACAATGCGCACATATACACGCAGGGTTCTGTCTCCCTGGTAGCTCCGCGGCTCCGGTGCCCAGCCAGCTGGAATGGAGTAATGATTGGCCCGGCAGGAGGTGCCTCCAAAAAAAGCTGCCCAGAGTCACCCTCCTGCTCTGCTCCCAATCTCGAACAATTTACCAGAACCCACACCACGCACGCCCCACACAGCGTTCAAACGCCATCCGGCCAGGGGCTCCGGAAGCTCCAGAAAGGTCAATGTGGCCACGGGCCAAAGAGGCACACGGAGCATTAGAGGAGAGCAAGGGGTGCGATTTCCGGCCCAGTTAAAAGCACTGGCCTTTAACCGGCCCCGGATCAGGCTGAATCGAGCCGGATTCACGCTTCAGCAACGCAACAGGCTTACAAAACATGCTGGGATGGAGCTGGACCGGTGCGGTGAAGCACACTGCCGCACACTCCGGTAAACCTCCCCGAGCACACCTGTCCATCAGCCTCCATCGCTTTCTTCCTATAATCCATAGGACGGAGGCAACTTCCATGCCACGTACCTCCGGCATGTTATTAATATTTAATAACTGTTTATTACTCATTTAGGTGTTTATAAGCTGGCGACTCATGTCAGAAACTTCTCGCCTCAGTCCGCTTGGCTTGTTAATGGTTGTTGCCCTGGCTAGGCTCCGGGAGCGTTTTGGCCAGCCTGAGCAGAGCAGCCCATCCTGGGTTCAGCTGGGTTGGAAGCTTCCTCTGCACAAGCAGGGGCAGGAGTTGGAGCTTCCACACCTGCCCTATCTGGCCCCAGCTCCGGCTATCTGCATACGGCTCGGCTAATGGGCAGCCTGCTGCTCGGTGCGGCCAAAACCAGCATCCGTTAATGAATCCCGCTCCGCCCTCCTGCTCCAACACTCAGCACCTCCTCAAACTCCCCCAGCTCTGGGTTGTTTTGGCCTGGAGAGCAGACTGGGTGGGTGGTGGTGGTGGGGGGTGGGTCATGCATCAGGCTAGCCGTGAGGGACATTCCGAAAAAACTGTGCTTCAATTAAAATGGTTATCAGCTCAACAAACTCATCGTAGCCGTGTTTGGAGGATTTGGAATTGGCAAGTGCATACGGAGAAGCCGAGTGGATTCGGGACGTGGCGCCTCACGAAGGGAGTGCGCAGGTCTGGAATATACAAGAACTAGCCATGCCTTAAACGGCACTTCACTCAGCTGCCGGTTTCAATTTCCTGAGACGGAAAAGCAGCTCGAGTCCAGTAATACAATTACTGTTAGCGTTATTAGGAGCGTAATCAAAACAACCAACTGCTTAAACGCTCTTAGTTTAATAATCTATACTGAGATTCAATTACGCAAGAAACCAAGAAAAATGACAAGATGTAAACTCGCCTGCCTCTTTCAATTAACCGCATCAAAACAGAAGCTGAAACGCGGCGTAACTAGATAAACAATAAAATCCACACGTTCAAAACAACTCTCAACTGAAGCCGATCTACAGCAACAAACTCACCATCACCCTTATTAGGAGTGTATCCAACCCAAGCATGACCAATAACCCTCATGAAGCCAGGATCTGCTAACTAACCGGCTGCCCATTAGGCTCCACATCCTGCATTCCCTTTCCAGCTAAACTGCTGCAGGGTAAACAGGTGGATGTGTGTGTTGGTTTTTGTGATGTCACCAAATTCCAAATGGCCTGAGTATCCATACGTGGACTGTATAGCCTGCGGAGTAAACGATATGCCTGGGAATTCTTCGTAGTGCTCGCCAGACCATGCTTAAGGCGGTAGGAACTTCGGGCACACCTGTCCATCAGCCTCCATCGCTTTCTTCCTATAATCCATAGGACGGAGGCAACTTCCATGCCACGTTCCTCTGGCCTGTTATTAATATTTAATAACTGTTTATTACTCATTTAGGTGTCCTGCAGATGGCGCTGCACAAGGATGATGGGGTCTGAGTGACGGGATCCATAGATTGAGAAGAGGTGCTACAGTGCAGGGACTGTCTCGCTCCATGTGTGGAAAATGGCTCCAGAGCAGATGTTAATGATTGGCTAAAAGGAGTGACTGCATGTGGGCGTGGCCAAAGACCATAGAGTGGAGGAAGTAGCTGAATCTGCAGGTGTATGGAAGCGTACGCTCATACGGGTCTACCAGCGGTGGCTAAAATCCCAGCCTACAGGAAATTCTCCTGGGATTTGTGCCAGGGAAGGCATCCACCAAATCTGGACCAACTTTGGTGCAAGTTGTCTGAACACTGAGATGGACTACATCCAGAAACTTGTCCAGTCCATGCCAAACCCAATCACCAATCACATCAAGTAGTGTCTCTCAGTATGGCTTCAGACTGCCATGTTTGCGAACGCAACCTTCCAGACGACTCGGCACGGAATTGTAGAGGTTCCGGATATTCCGGGTAATTATTAGGGAATATTTTACATTAACATTTTGCAGACGCTCTGATCCATGCTCAGTGTTAATGTTTCCTAGCTAGTACAAGAAGATGCCTAGAGAGAACAATACAGATCATAATTATGTACAGCATAAGAGAACTACCTGGCAACCCCATACCTGGCAACCCCATACCTAGACAGCAGAACAGTATGCTTAGTGTAAGTGACAGTCTTAAGTGCTTATCCACTTAAGTGCTCTATAAAGAGATGGGTCTTTAGTCTGCGTTCGAAGACCGCAAGAGAACTTCATTCCACCATGTGGAAGCCAGGACAGAGAGGCGTCTGGACACTTGTGGCCCATGCATGCTGATGTCCTACAATGTGGCCCTCCGCTATAAACACACTTTAGACCAAAACCTTTTCAAGGCCCTTGTAAAACAAGGTCCCAGACAACAACAAACATTTCTAAGGGGCTTTCAGACATGTGACATGTGAGCAGCCAAGTGTTTCCCGTCAGCCCCCTTAGCTTACATCCCCCGTATTTAATGAAGTAGGAATTCTAAAAAAACATAGTGGTGGAATTCCCCTGCTAATACCGAGTAGAGAACTGCTATGGTGGGCGGAGCCAGTACAGAGTGACCGAGATTAAGGCTCCCATGCTAGACAAGCTTGAGTCTTTCTTTCCTTTAATGACTCCTTTTTGTTACGGGCGGAGCTTTCATAATACAGACAGCGCTCTGAATGGCGTATCTTCGCGGGGAATAAGGCAGGCGCTGTGGCAAGCTTGTCTGGACTGGAGATGCAGTAAGACACACAAAGCGGCTTCAGAGCTCTGAAACCCGACGACAATGTCAAACCAAATTAGCTGCCTGTAAAAGAACGAGGGAGCCACGGAGGGGACCGTCTCTGTTTCCCAGTATTGTGTGAACGTGGTGCTTGGAAACTTTGAGAGTGGCGAACAGCGGGCAGGTCATGTCCTTTCAGCAGCCATACCATCATTCTCAAAGGATTTGGTCTGTTTACCTACGCCGCCTGAAGCTTTCCAGATAGATAAAACCGTCCGCTTCCGCCCCCACCACTCCCTCACGCACGCACACGCGCGTCGGTGAAAGTGCGGAAAATGAGGAATGAATCCCTGCCTTAGACACAAATCCTCCTAATCTGCAGCATGTTGTTGATACATCCACTCCAAACCATTCTTCTTTCTCCCCTGATACACTTCCACACCAGGCGCACACACACAGATACACAGACACACTGGTTTTGATACATTAGCAGGACGTATGGGCGCATAGCTATATGAAGGTCTGAGGCTCTTCGTTTATTCCAGAGCCCAGCCATGTCATTCCATTGGGATACAGGTAAAGAGAGTCAAAGGAAACGAGTCAGAGTTCAGATCATCCATCCATTCAAAATATGACTGAGGTAGAAGAGGAGATGTTGTACCTGTAGGAGGGCTGAGGGCTCTGGGCTGAGGGCTCTGGGCTGAGGGCTCTGGACAGACCCAGACTGATAAACGGCTCAGAAGATCAATGTATGAATGAATGAATGAACTATAGATGTAGAGTAGAACGTATACAACGCCATGGAAAGGTTGTCCTCCCAAACTTTGGTCAGGTAATCACTCTTTGTAACAGCGACAGTGCAACTGGGCCTCCTAACAACCACCTGAAAGACCTGGTGGAGCTGCCAACACTGTTCAGATAATTATGTTCTGTATATTTATTGTCTGGTATATTCACTGGTTTGCAGTGTGGTGTACTGTAGGTAGTCATATATAACGCATTGCTGTTGTGCAATTAGTGCACTGCAATTAGTGTTTGAACCAACAGGGTACTATGGTAACCAATTAGTGTTTGAACCAACTGGGTACTATGGTAACCAATTAGTGTTTGAACTAACTGGATACAATGGTACCTGATTAGTGTTTGAATCGATTGGTAAGTGTTTGAACCAGCTGGGCAGAATGGTAACCAATTAGTGTTTGAAGCAACTGGTAAGCGTTGGAACCAATTGGGTAGTATGATAACCAATTGGTCTTTGAACCATCTGGGTAGAATGGTAACCAGTTAGTGTTTGAATTGATGGGTACTATGGTAACCAATTAGTATTTGAACTAACTGGGTGCAATGGTACCTGATTAGTGTTTGAATCGATTGGTAAGTGTTTGAACCAGCTGGGTAGTATGGTAACCAATAAGTGTTTGAACTAATAGGGTAGTATGGTAACCAATTGGTCTTTCAACCAAATGGTTAGAATTGTAACCAATTAATGTTTGAACTAATTGGTAAGTGTTTAAATTAACTGGGTAGAATGGTATCCCATTAGTGTTTGAACTAACATGGTACAATGGTACCTGATTAGTGTTTGAATCGATTGGTAAGTGTCTGAACCAGCTGGGAAGAATGGTAACCAATTAGTGTTGGAACAAATTGGGTAGTATGATAACCAAATAGTGTTTGAGCTAACTGGGTACAATGGTACCTGATAGAATGGTATCCCATTAGTGTTTGAACTAATGGCTAAGTATTTGAATTAACTGGGTACTATGGTAACCAATTGGTCTTTGAACCAAATGGGTATAATTGTAAACAATTAATGTTTGAAGTAATTGGTAAGTGTTTGAATTAACTGGATAGAATGGTATCCCATTAGTGTTTAAACTAACTGATTATAATGGTACCTGATTAGTGTTTGAATCGACTGGTAAGTGTTTGAACCAGCTGGGTAGAATGGTAACCAAGTAGTGTTTGAAGCAACTGGTAAGCGTTGGAACCAATTGGGTAGTATGATAACCAATTGGTGTTTGAACCATCTGGGTAGAATGGTAACCAGTTAGTGTTTGAATTGATTGGGTACTATGGTAACTAATTAGTAATTGAACTAACTGGGTACAATGGTACTTGATTAGTGTTTGAATCGATTGGTGAGTGTTTGAACCAGCTGGGTAGAATGGTAACCAAGTAGTGTTTGAAGCAACGGGTAAGCGCTGGAACCAATTGGGTAGTATGATAACCAATTGGTGTTTGAACCATCTGGGTAGAATGGTAACCAGTTAGTGTTTGAATTGATTGGGTACTATGGTAACTAATTAGTAATTGAACTAACTGGATACAATGGTACCTGATTAGTGTTTGAATCGATTGGTAAGTGTTTGAACCAGCTGGGTGGAATGGTAACCAATTAGTGTTGGAACCAATTGGGTAGTATCATAACCAATTAGTGTTTGAACTAACTGGGTACAATGGTACCTGATTAGTGTTTGAATTGATTGGGTACTATGGTAACCAATTGGTCTTTGAACCAAATGGATATAATTGTAAACAATTAATGTTTGAACTAATGGGTAAGTGTTTGAATTAACTGGGTAGAATGGTAGTCTATTAGTGTTTGAACCAACTGGGTAAAATGATAACAGCGTATCATTACAGTAACGTCCCATTGGCTTCCATAATAAGTGTGTTTTGAGTCAACGAGAGAATTTTGGGTGGACCGTAGCCTACAGAAGCCTTGCAGATAGAGATTCACTAGAGAAACACTAGAGCATTCCTTCAACCCTCAGTAACTAAAAGAAATCCCTTTGTTCTTCCTGTGTCTTTATAAAGCCAGGAGCACTTTCTCGGTCCTCGCCTTGTAGATTTCCCTCTGTTTACCCCACAAAGTCTGGACGTTTTAGTCCTGGAAACATATGAAAACAAACACAGAGACACACACACACAGGTTCCTCTATCTCCAGGTGCGCGCTGTCGTCACTGCCCACACCGTGCTTCAATACCTCGGAGGCTTCATTAGGCCACAGACAAGGACTCATTCCACCTCCCTCTCTCTTCCACACATACGCGCCCAGGAGAAACAGGGGAAAAGGAGAAAAGAGAGGAGGAATAACACAAGGGCATTTCCCCCCTGGCTTTTTTTTATAAAAGTGCGCAGTGTGGGAGTCGTCCCGCGAGAGGCCGCAAGTTTTTGTGCGCCTAGATGAGAGACAGAGGTCCTCCGTAAAGGCAGAACTCATATCTGGCTGCTTATTCAGCACACGCTCTCATACTTACTTACACAGAGTCCGGGCCGTCAGCTAGCGCGCCCGGGCCGGGCCTACGCTGCTGTTTACACGCTGTCAGCACGGCTCACGCGCCCGGCGTTTGAGCAGATGCTACCAAAGTTAGTTGCCAGCCTCTGCAAAAACTTTCATACAAACAAAAAAAAAACAGGTGTGCTCTTGCGCATCATCAGGAGGAGACGAGTTAGCAGTCAGCAGAGCTTCTGCATTATAAATACACACAGAGGAGCACTATGATGAAATGCTAGGGGTCTCATTTAAGCAATAGGACTCAAGAGGGGTCGAGGCTGCGCGTGGGTCGCTGCCAGCCATCAAACCCATGAGGCTATTCATGAGAATACAGGTTTCGCAAATTTCTAATTTCTTACTCCACAAAAAATCCGATAAGGCCGATAAGCCTGAACCTCTCCCACAGTTTCCTTGTCCACCATCCGGATACAGGGGACCCCCGCTTTATTACACACCTGTGGGCCATTTCCAGGCACCTAGCCGAAGGAAACTTGGTGTCATGGCGCCCATTATGTGTCCTGCCATTGACAGCCAGCCACCACCGCCTTCGTTCGCAGTGATGTCGTGGATGGAAAAAGCTGGACTGCCATGGACCCGAGCCAAACCCAGCCTCTGTTAGGGATCCGACGATGGTCAGAGGGTCGGGGGGGTACGTAGGCCTCGTGGGGAGACAGTCGGTCACAACACCTGGTCACCCCGAGTAGTAATACACCTACAGCTTGGCGATATGTGCAGGGCATCCTCCGGCCACATGTGTGTGTTGCCTCTCCTGGCAATGCCTCCAGCTTCCCTTTTCCAGTGGGATAATACGTGCCCACATGGCAAGGGTTTCCCAGGAATGTCTCTGCCAGGTTGCAACACTTCCTTGGCCTGCCCACTCACCAGATTTATCGACAATCAAGCCTTTATGGGACCAGCTGGGACCCCATCTTCGGAAACCTAGTATGCAGGATCTACAGGCCCAGCTACGGCATCGGCATGTCCCGCAGGATGGCATACGGAATCTGTATGCCTCCATGCCCAAATCTTGTATCCTGGCGAAAGGTACAGCGTACTACAGCGAGCCTACTTGCAGCTGTACAGGTTTCCCCAACGGTCATATCTGCTGGCTCGCGGATGATAAGAGACCACTGGAACGTAATACCGAATGACGCTGAATGCTTTAATGCTCTGTATTGCTGAGGTAACCCGGCTGATACCATAAAGGTATTGAATTCCAAATCCCAGCCCGAGCCGAGATACGCTTTTCTGAGCACGGCACTCTATAAGGATCTGAAATCATAACACATATCAAATGTCGTGCAAATGTCTTGAAAACCTTGATGATGTTATATTTCAGCCACATTGGCCACCCTTAACTGCCAATTCTGCCAGGCCTAGTGGGGTTACTGAGTCTTGGAGAGACTTGTTTGAAGCCCATTCAGCCTAACAATAAAAGCCAGAGTGTGTGTCCGTGGAGGGGGTGTGTGGGAGGGGAGGAACGGAGGAGGTGAGGAGGGGGGGGAGGTATATTCTCTCCCAGAAAGACTGTCAAGTGCAGACTGGAAAGTGACATTGTAATATTGTGTCTCATTTGGCCGTCCCCAGACGCCTGTCCTGGAGAAGAGCCTGCCAATCAAAGGGCAGCGTGTGCATCGGCCTACTACAGGCGCCGCTTTCAAAGATCACCTGTCAGTGACTACACACGCATACCGGGAGGACAAACCTATATGGGAGCGGGATGCATCGCAGTGGATTCCTGATGTATCCCGAACTCTTCATATGATCCCAAAATAAAGTGCTTATGAGTCAAAATAAAAAAAATCAGTTTCAAACCTGCAGTAGAAAATAACCAGACAATAACTAGATACATACTGTCACGGTGCGGCCAGGTGGCTGCTAAGATGCTGCTAGGCCATTGCCATAGTGTCCCAGGTGGTTGCTAAGATGCTGCTAGGCCATTGCTTCAGTCTTCCAGGCTGTAGCTAAGATGCTGCTAGGCCATTGCTTCAGTCTTCCAGGCTGTAGCTAAGATGCTGCTAGGCCATTGCTTCAGTCTTCCAGGCTGTAGCTAAGATGCTGCTAGGCCATTACTGTAGTATCACAGGCCGCAGCTAAGATGCTGCTAGCCCATTACCATAGTATTCCAGGTGGATGCTAAAGTGGCACCGGGGTGTTCCTATAGCATAGCAAGCAGTTGCTTAGATGCTGCTAGACCATTAACATGGTATCCTAGGTGGTTGCTAAGATGCTGCTAGGCCATTACTGTAGTGTCCCAGGTGGTTGCTAAGATGCTGCTAGGCCATTACTGTAGTATCCTAGGCCGTAGCTAAGATGCTGCTAGCCCATTACCATAGTATTCCAGGTGGATGCTAAAGTGGCACCAGGGTGTTGCTATAGCATAGCAAGAAGTTGCTTAGATGCTACTAGGCCATTAACATGGTATCCCAGGCTGTAGCTAAGATGCTGCTAGGCCATTACCATAGTGTCCCAGGTGGTTGCTAAGATGCTGCTAGGCCATTACTGTAGTATCACAGGCCGCAGCTAAGATGCTGCTAGCCCATTACCATAGTATTCCAGGTGGATGCTAAAGTGGCACCAGGCTGTAGCTATAGCATAGCAAGTAGTTGCTTAGATGCTACTAGGCTATTACTATTTTATCCCAGGTAGTTGCTAAGATGCTGCTAGGCCATTACCATAGTGTCCCAGGTGGTTGCTAAGATGCTGCTAGGCCATTGCTTCAGTCTTCCAGGCCGTAGCTAAGATGCTGCTAGCCCATTACCATAGTATTCCAGGTGGTTGCTAAAGTGGCACCAGGCTGTTGCTATAGCATAGCAAGTAGTTGCTTAGATGCTACTCGGCCATTACTATAGTATCACAGGTAGTTGCTAAGATGCTGCTAGGCCATTACCATAGTGTCCCAGGTGGTTGCTAAGATGCTGCTAGGCCATTGCTTCAGTCTTCCAGGCCGTAGCTAAGATGCTGCTAGCCCATTACCATAGTATTCCAGGTGGATGCTAAAGTGGCACCAGGCTGTAGCTATAGCATAGCAAGTAGTTGCTTAGATGCTACTAGGCTATTACTATTTTATCCCAGGTAGTTGCTAAGATGCTGCTAGGCCATTACCATAGTGTCCCAGGTGGTTGCTAAGATGCTGCTAGGCCATTGCTTCAGTCTTCCAGGCCGTAGCTAAGATGCTGCTAGCCCATTACCATAGTATTCCAGGTGGTTGCTAAAGTGGCACCAGGCTGTTGCTATAGCATAGCAAGTAGTTGCTTAGATGCTACTCGGCCATTACTATAGTATCACAGGTAGTTGCTAAGATGCTGCTAGGCCATTACCATAGTGTCCCAGGTGGTTGCTAAGATGCTGCTAGGCCATTGCTTCAGTCTTCCAGGCCGTAGCTAAGATGCTGCTAGCCCATTACCATAGTATTCCAGGTGGTTGCTAAAGTGGCACCAGGCTGTTGCTATAGCATAGCAAGTAGTTGCTTAGATATTACTAGGCCATTACTATAGTATCACAGGTAGTTGCTAAGATGCTGCTAGGCCATTAACATGGTATCCCAGGTGGTTACCAAGATGCTGCTAGGCCATTACTATAGTATCCTAGGCCGTAGCTAAGATGCTGCTAGCCCATTACCATAGTATTCCAGGTGGTTGCTAAAGTGGCACCAGGCTGTTGCTATAGCATAGCAAGTAGTTGCTTAGATGCTACTAGGCCATTACTACAGTATCACGGGTAGTTGCTAAGATGCTGCTAGGCCATTACCATAGTGTCCCAGGCGGTTGCTAAGATGCTGCTAGCCCATTACCACAGTATTCCAGGTGGTTGCTAAAGTGGCACCAGGCTGTTGCTATAGCATAGCAAGTAGTTGCTTAGATGCTACTAGGCCATTACTATAGTATTACAGGTAGTTGCTTAGATGCTACTAGGCCACTACTATAGTATCACAGGTGGTTGCTAAGATGCTGCTAGGCCATTACTATAGTATCCCAGGCGGTTGCTAAGGTGCTGCTAGGCCATTACTACAGTATCCCAGGCGGTTGCTAAGATGCTGCTAGCTCATTACCATATTATTCCAGGTGGTTGCTAAAGTGGCACCAGGCCGTTGCTATAGCATAGCAAGTAGTTGCTTAGATGCTACTAGGCCATTACTATAGTATCCATGGTAGTTGCTAAGATCCTGCTAGGCCAATAACAAGGTATCCCAGGTGGCTGCTAAAGTGCTACCAGGCTGTAGTTATTGCATATCAAGTGGTTGCTAAGCCATTGCTATGGTATTTCAGGTTGTTGCTAAGATGCTGCTAGGTCATTACTATAGCATCCCAGGTGGTTGCTAAAGTGTTGCTAGGTCATTTCTATAGGATCCCAGGTTGTTGCTAAAGTGGTACCAGGCTGTAGCTGTGGCATATTAGGTGATTGGTAAGGTGCTGCTTGGCCACTGCAATGGTATCCCAGGTGGTTGCAAAGGTGTTGTTAGACTGTTGCTATGCTACGGTATCCCAGGTGCTTGATTGGCAGGACAGACTCTTAAAGAATCTATGCTAAGGCACAAGGAAGCTGCTGCACCTTTTCGGTCTAATTTACACACCACATGACTCCAAACAGGAAAATGATCATGGCCCCTGGGGGCCCCTTTCTGCAGGTTAAATAAACAGCATATTTACAGAGGGGAAAATTGTCACATATTCCAGGAAATGGTCAGGCAGACAGCACCTGAGGCCTGGCGGCAGGGCACAAAGCCGCCCGAGCTGGTGTATGTATCTCTTTAGGAGATCTGATGGAGGCTGATGATTAATTCTGGTGGCTCCTTTTGAGTGTGAAATGTGACATCGGTGAGAAAAAAACGCATTCCACATGTCTCCATTCTCGCCACTGCCACAATAAAGATGGCTTGATTGCTACTTTCAACCCCGCCCCCCTCGCCCACCCACCTCAGCCCCCTTCTGTGTATCTCCCTCTGAAGAGCAGGTGCTGGAAATCCTCTCCAAATCAGAGTCAATCTCCCTTAAACAGGCCGCTCCCTAAGAGGAGGCAGTGCAGAGAGCAGGCAATCCCTGCTTATCTTAAAGGAGACGTCTGGAGAACACACACCTGTCAGTGTGATGGATCTGAACAGACACACACACACACACACACACACACACACTCACAAACTCTAATTTATAAAAACCACAACCTTCTAATGCATAAATCTGTAACACTATAGCACAAATAAGCAAAGCCTGATCTCTTACTATGAAATAAAGAACAAAAGCTAACGGCTACATGCTAATGCTATCGGTATATTTAGCTAAGAGCCCCAGTATCCAACAGGTGTCCTCCATCTGTCCCC
>JAMWET010003269.1:40000-54121 GCA_024036415.1 Prochilodus magdalenae
CCCAAAGGAACTATGTTCAGGTATGTTATATTACTTATAGACAATGTTTAATTACGACTATGTTATATGACCTGTGGACAGTGTTCAGTTACAGCAGTGTTTAGCACAGGGTTGAGCTTGGACAACGTCATATTACCCAAAGACAATGTTTAGCTACGACAACGTTGCATAATCCAACAACAGTTTATTGCTACGACAATGTTATATAACCCAAAAGGAACTATGTTCAGGTATGACAATGTTATATAACCTAAGAACACTGTTCAGTTACAACAACCATGTTTAATTACGACTACGTTATATGACCTGTGGACAATGTTCAGTTACGGCAGTGTTTAGCACAATGTTGAGCTGGGCAATGTCATATAACCCAAAGACAATGTTTAGCTACGACAACGTTGCATAATCCAACAACAGTTTATTGCTATGATAATGTTATATAACCTAAGTGCAATGTATAGTTACGACAATCATATATAACCCAAAGGAACTATGTTCAGGTATTACAATGTTATATAACCTAAGAACACTGTTCAGCTACGACAATCATATATAACCCAAAGGAACTATGTTCAGGTATGACATTGTTATATTATTTATAGACAATGTTTAACTACGACTACGTTATATGACCTATGGACAATGTTCAGTTATGACAGTGTTTAGCACAGTGTTTAGTTCGGACAATGTCATATAACCCAGGACAATGTTTAGCTACGACAATGTCATATAACCTAAGTGCAATGTATAGTTACGACGATGCTATATAACCCAGAAGGAACTATGTTCAGGTATTACAATGTTAGATAACCTTAGAACACTGTTCAGTTACAACAATGTTATATAACCCAAAGGAACTATGTTCAGGTATGACATTGTTATATGACCTATGGACACTGTTCAGTTACAACAGTGTTTAGCACAGTGTTTAGTTCGGACAATGTCATATAACCCACAGACAATGTTTAGCTACGACAATGTTACGTAACTTATGTGCAATGTATAGTTACGACAGTGTTATATAACCCAAAAGGAGCTATGTTCAGGTATCACATTGTTATATGAAAGTACAATGTTTAGTTGTTTAGTTTACATGTTATATAACCCAACAACAATTATTACATACTAACTCTAGCACCCGTGTTATATAACCTAAAGACAACCTAATAACCTAGTGTTATATAACCTAACGGTATAGCCTAACAACAAACCATCACTGGTGTAAAACGAACTACAAGCCACCCCAAATGAAGACTGGGTCCAGTCAGAGGTCAGCAGGAATAATAAACAATGTAAATAAAAACTGATATTAAAGTTAAGTTCTGTTAAAGAGAGGTGGGAAAATCGAATGGGAATCCGAACCCCACACGATCCTGACAGACACGATGCCTGAACCCGCTCACCACCACCAACCAGACAGTAACGGTCAGACCCTCTCCAGTGCGGACAAACACTTCAAGCTCTAATTCAGCTCTCGGTCAAAAAGGAGCTCTTTATATAGACATGAACTCAAAGCCGTTTACAAAGCAATGACTGGGACGGACAGAGGCCGCCTCGTTTTTCCATTCCCATTCATTTCCCTCAGCTTTTCCAAGCTCAGACACTTTTCCAAGCTCGGACTTTTTTCCACGCTCGGACAGTTTCTTCCACGAGAGCCTGTCTAACGAAACGATCATCCGCAAAAAGCAGATAACACACGCGTGCACATCTGCTTAACTGGCTTCGGAGAGCAAAGCAACCAGTGCACCGCGTCTGGCTGTCAGGAGGCGATGTGAGAAGGATGCAAAGGCTGAAAGCACAAAGCGTAGACACATGAAATATGGAAAATATTAGAGATATTAAGACTAATCGTTGCTGTCCAATGAAAAACACGTGTCTCCACTTTTGTCCATTTTTACTTTTTATTGCACTATCATTGGAACACCATCAGCCAGACGCCGTTTACAGCTGAGTGAGAATCTCTCAATGATGATCTCGGACCAACCTAGAAATGACACACAAATATGTTTGGTAAGACGTCTGGTTCCATGACTTACTCAGTTAACCGTTAAATGAGGTTTATTGGGCCTCCCCTGTAAAGTATGCAAAGTTGTTGGGATATACTTGTTTTTTTTCTTTGGAACAGTTGACGTAAACATAAACCTGTTAACTGTCTGCGGTTTGTCGAACTTGGGATGTTAAACAAGTGGTCAAAAACTGACAGAACGCTGTGTTCGCTGCTACATATCTCGTGCTGCCGTACCCCCACATCTATTAACAATTTCGTTGCTAGCTGCCGATAGTTCGTCCAGTTTCTTAAAGCTGATCAGGATCTAAAAGCCATCCTAAGTAGCCCTGTAGAAGACATGGCGGCTGTTAGACATGCAGTCATGTTTGCTGAGGGGTCCTTGACTGTGGAGTTGGGTAAAGGGTGCACCAAGCTTTGTGGTAGAATAGTGGTACCATTGACCGAGTGGTGGTTATGTGATGGCCATCGCAATCAACTTTGTAACGGAGAAATGGGCTGTTCCAGGCGGCTGAGAAAAGAGGTTTCTGTGGGAGGGAGGTTTCTCCCTCTGGTGGTGTATGTGTACACTTGACGTTATAAAATCTGCTAGAATGTTTACCAGTGGTACAAAATCAGCCTATGAAGGATTCACAAGTTCGTTCTAGTTAGAGGAGCTATACGAACTGTGTCAAATCGGAAGAGAGATTCCTGGCCACGTTTAAACCGTGCGCCCCCCCAAAGAGTTCAGCCACTGGTATAGAAGCCCTCACACCGTATGAGATCGTACTGTCTACACACGCAAAACACAACCTACACTCAACTCCTAATCAGCCTATTTGCAACGTGACAAGTGCAAGACCGATACGTCCTCACTACAGAAGAGCCACTTACAGAAAACCATATACCCCCTAAAGAGTCCAGACGCTGATTCATAACTTCCAGACCTATTCTACCCAGACGATTCCAGACCTGATTCTAGCATTCCAGTACTGATTCTATGAGCATAACTAACAATGCTCACTTACCATCTCATCTATTCACAATGACTCCCAGATGGTGATTCAAGCAGTTCCAGATGGATTCTTAAGGAATTCCAATGGATTTCTAAGGATATCCCTTCCAATACCCTGATTCTTAACATTTCAGACCTGAGTCTTCCTAGCAAAACTTTTCCATGACCTGACATCTAAAACATACTCTACCACATTCCCGACCTGATTCTAAAGTAGCCTCTCCATACATTTGATTCTAAGCATGGATTTCCAATCGATGCTATGGAGGAATTCCCAGACCTGATCTAAATTCCCAGAGGCCACTGATAAGTCTCGCAATTCCAGACCGTGATTCTGAGTGAGTTAAACCATTTTCAGGTTACTCGTGAGTGTCTAAGGCTTTGAAGAGAGTTATCAAAGTGTACCCAATGGATTCCTTAAGCTGTTCCATTGATGACGGTGTGATTCTAGCATTGACTTCAGTCCTGTCTGCTAATTTTTAAAACTATTCAGTAATAGCAAACTCATATTATTCAAGCTGCATAGGGATTGGTATATCACTAGGACATTTATTCACATTATAGGAACCCTACTACATCTACGTCCCTCCTACCCAGTAGACGTGCGTGCCACTGTCGTAGCTCAGTTAGCATTGCCGTCACCTACGTTGACTGAGCAAGAGACGTTCTGTAAGTGTGTAGCTCAATAAATATTCCCTGCATAATATCACGGCTACATGTATCATACACTTAATGTGTTCCTGAAACAGTTGCCATTTAATCTACTTCCGCAACAGCAACCCGCTGAGATGAGTTCATGCCGGATTACCTAATATTGGCTAGAGCTCAGAACTAAGCTAATACAACCAGTTTAGACCCGTAGGAAAGATATCAATCACTCGTCTATGTGTGCAGCATTATTCTTCTGGAGGTGTTGAGTGTATTAGAGGCTGGTGAGTCATAAGAATGGCGAGGAAGCAGTCATACGGGTTTTTTACTTTTAACCACGGTAGTATGGGTGGTTGTGATCGGAGGTGTACTGTTCACGTACTCAGTAACACCGGTCAATTGGAGCAGGTTACTGTGTAGGTGAAGGGGCCCTGTAGAGTCTACTATAGTTATCTCGCCAAGCATCCATGATCCGTCGTTTTGACCTTGGTACCGTGTACAACTCATAGCAAAGAATAGCTCATCGCAGCATCATGGTATCCGGCAGCTAGCAGAGTTCTAGATGCGAACAGTGTTCTACATTTAGTGACTCGCTGTAGCCTGAGAGCGACTCTAGTGCCGTTCCGGGATCGTCTGAACCAAGCCGAGCCTGCCGAGTCTGAAAGCACCCTTAATGAAGGTGGTCTCTGACCTGAAAGTTTCTTCCCCTGTACAAACGCTACAGGAACGTGTGAAAGCAGAAGTGAGTCAGAGGTTCGAAACAGCGAGAGAGCCACTCTCAGGTTCTAGGATCAGCTCTAGCTGTCGCGTGTCTGCTCTTGTGTTGGGCTTGTATTTAGATGCGTGTGATCCACAGCAATGACTTACAGATGTCTACTCTGGACGTCAATCCATGACATCAGCAAGCTCCATATAGCTTGTCAAACACACGTCACTGAGCCCATCATCTCTACACGTGCGCGCACTAGGGCGTCCTGCATTACTGTTACGATCTCAACACCTGGCTGCAGAGAGCGAGCTTAGCATGAGTATCCTTTCGGTGTGTTGGGAAGATTCGAAGGAAAAAGTAGCAGGATGCTAGGCCTGTGACCGTGGACTGCAACGCTAGCCGGTAGTATATGCCTATCTCGGACAGCTCATCATATTAACAATTACTCCGCAAGCCCAGCACCGAACCTTGCCAGCTCAGGCTACACGGATCGTACACCGACTTCTAGATAATGGACTCACATACCGTTTTACATCATATCAAACAAACGAGAGCAAAGCGGCTCCAACACCGAACAACACCATTTAAGTAACCTTCAAGTCGATGTAAGAGCGTCCGAGAGCATCCTTGGTGAAGCATTTGAATATCAAGTTTGGTAGGTGTTTTACAGCAAGCTAAACAGTGGGAGGTAACGTTGATAACTAGCCCATGCACAGCACACACGACACATTTATCTGCTCATCACATCAACAGCTACGCACACATCACTAGCAGTTTCATACGACACACACACAACTACGCCACACTACAGGATAGTCGACAGTGTCGACACTATATAGCACACAAGGCACTTACAGCACACACATTGACACACACACCTACTAAACCCTACACACACACATAGCACTACTACAGGCAGACGACACTACTACACAGACACAGACGACACGCAACACTACACACACAACACATACAACACACATACCACACACAGGATTGCTACTTCAGTCAGTCACACGTCCTGTAGTTTGAAGAGATTCAAGCCAAGTGACCTCGCAGTACAATACAGCACCATCGGATCACTGACTCTACACTGTCAGATCCCCCGCGCCCATAAAATTTATTACGATGGGACAGACACTACACAGCACACACCATCTACACTACTCACCCAGTAATCTACGTGGAGACACACACATGAAGCTCACTACATTCTGAGATAACGCACCTAACACACACACACACACACACATACCTTAATAGTCTATGCACTACACCTAACCAGCAGCCACCACGACAAACACACATTCGACACATACACCACAAACGCGCCGCACTTATCAAGTACTACACATCATCCTAATACAGCCCAGCACAGATAGCATGCATAGCACACATCACCACGACGAGAAAGTACGCACCATCGCACAGCTTACACATGCCAGATGTATCAATGCACATACACATACTATCGACATAGTGCAGCATATAGACATCATCATTCTCATCTACACTCTATACTCAGCCTATGCTATGCAGAATGCTACAAAAAGCATTAGCCTGAGATACGAGGGACGACATACATTATCATTCGAATCCAGCACGGCACACATATATACACTTACACACCAGGTCCACCGCCGGACATATGTAAGCTACAGCGACATACACACATGATCATCATACTCTCTCAAAAAGAGTCCATGCTAGGGCGCCGGAATTTATATTTACAACACTATACATCACACATGAACACACTACACTTAGATACATCACTAGGCACTTGGCTGTGTAAAGCGGGGTTATTTGAAAGTGTTAAGTAGGGATGTGTTCAATGTAAAAACGTGGGACGTGCGGGTGACACCGAAGGACTCTTTGGTCTTTCCAATATGTGGTGGGACTGAGCGTTGCTAGGCATCTAGTAGTAGGCATTAGGAGTCTTGGATCTACAGACCTGTGCATTGGGATGGCATACTTCATTCGGGTGTCACCAGTTATGTAGTCCACCTGGTCGCCTAGTGCATTCACTGTCAACATCTTACCAGATGAATGTTCCTGCCAGTGGCATCTAGCATCATGCATAGTAATTTGGGCTATTCGATCAAATTGGCAAACTACGAACAGCTACACAGGCATTATCATCAACCGCACTACTGAGACGTATTGTGTAGACACACATGTTGATGGCTATACCATCGATCGCCGGTGATTGTACACAATTCAGTCCTGTACACCACTATGAGTCCATAGTTATTATATGGGAGTGGTTCCATGCCACACTACATAGGTGCATGTGTCATTCACTAGTACGTCCTGTTCGTAGCTAGCACACGAGGTTAGTCTCTAGAGCTCAGCACTAACTAAATTATCACTTGCTAGAAGCCGTATGTGTCGTCTATATCACAGACACTGTCCTTCCGAATTGTTACTCGTACATCGTTCAAGGTGGGACATAAGACCGTGGCTCTGCGTCAGTAGCTGCGTCTAGCGATCTGTGCTGTCGTTGAACAAGAGTGCACATTGCGGTTGCGCTCTCAGTCGATGTTACTCTTCGGATAGCAATCGGTATTGCTCTACGGAATCTCATCTCTCCTTCACACATACATCTCTCAATTGCATACGTCTCAAGTACATTCTTCATAGGCTAGTCGACCCGTCGGTAGGGGTAGACTCGCCAATTTGCATCTAGTACCGAGCTGGTTCATTTATCTCTGGTCGGTCGAGATAGACCAGAATGATCTGTTCTCGACTGTACTTGAAGCAATCGGTTCTATCTAACTTTTCAGGAGTTTCTCTCATTACTCATGCGGGCCCGGCTTTTGATCTGATACTCAGGCTTCGGAGAACGTGGGTGCGATCGAATAGCCGGATCAAATTCTTCTTTTATGCACGTCGATGGCTCTATTGTGACTTGGCAATGGGGGAGGGGGGGGGGGGGGGGGGCCTTTAGCTGTTCGCTCTCTCATGCGAACCGTATCCACTCATTCTCGTAATCGTACGTGTGTCGTCTCTTTAGATGCTACCTATCATTGCTACGCGTCTCCACGTCAGTTCCTCTGCTTCGTTCGCATATAGCATTTCGTAGTTGCATCGTCATTTCGTTTCTCACATACGAGATGATTCGGTACTTTCAATTTGGATCGTAGTTCAGTCCCTTAGCACGAAAGTCCTCGTCTTCATGCTTCGGCAGCCTGTCGATAATCAATTAAAAAAAAAAAAATGCCAGTCAAAAAAAATCTGTCAAATGCTTCGTGCGGATGGTCCACTAAAATTTACTGTTGCTCTCTGAGCGGCTATATCTCTATCCATTCATATAATGCTTCCTACATGCTGTGTCAACTTTTTGATGGTTTTCACGATGTTCTCTTTGTCTCATCTCTAGGTACAATTGCTGCAGAATTGCATAATTTCACTCCATGCATCACTGTCTGTCAGCTACTCATGTTCTCATATCTGCTTTCGACCATCTCTACCTCTTTCACTACTTTAAGTAATTCAATATGGTAGAGCTACCATATGTGAGTAAATGGTCTCCAGAGACGGTACAAGTTTGAGATGGTAGACTGTAGGGTGTTAAGACGGGCAGGTTGTGTGGAGAGGTGGAGTAGAGCTTGGGTTCGTATCTTAATAAATGCCGAAGGAACGATGTCATTGATCTACAGAGACATTGACACATTCACATTCCGATTCACCTACGAATTCTAACATTCATCGCAGAGCTGCTGATTCTAAGCTAGCATAGTTGAAACCGATGGACCTATATTTTCAAGGGGCATTTCTACTGATACGTGTGGACATTCTAGTGGCTATATCGGAAGAAGATTCATTCGGCATTCTTAGGTATACATTGCAGCAGCACCGTCGGCATTACGTACGAGCCATCGTGTGCATGATCTACAATGAATTCTTATGAATGTGTTGCTGCTTAAGTTGTCTAGCAAGATCGTGTATCCCATCTTGTAGGCGTCACTGATATTGTCTATAATGTCAGTTAGGCTATTCCAGTGACCGTGGTCATTCTGAGTCAGTGTGCGCAGTACTGATAGTCCTACTAGCTATGTCAGCTGAGACCTGAATCTCTTATTGCATTTGAACCAGGTAGTCTGATATCTGGGATGCAGTGGGTACACACATTTGACATGTCAGACTGCTGATTGTCTACGGCACAGGGGGGGGGATCTTCTTGCTGATGCCATACTCGACATTCTATCGATACAAGTTGACAGAGTAAGGCTCAACTGATGTAGCTAGGCTTGCTTTGCTACGCTTTTCAGATCACTATAGCATCACGTCAAAAAAAACAGTGAGCTTTGCTAAGATCCTATATTGTACAGTTCCGGCTATCAAACGTACATCGAGCTTCGGTAAAAACTCCAGGTACATGATCAACTAGATGGCAATCGACTAGCAGTTGTTATACTGCCTCAACTGCAAATCCAAGTTATACATTGGAGTTGAGTCTAATTACGACCATGGCCATTCACCCCTACGCTAAGCAGTATGCGTCCTTGAGTCTGCAGTATAAGGCTCTTGTAAGTTGTTTGGAGATTTATGAGCTTGAGAGGCGTCTTTGGAATCATGCCGAGTCTAGACTGTAGTCAGAAGATATGGCACATAGCTGACTCCATAGGCGTATTGGGTACCAGGCTGTTTAGATTCGATCTGGAGGGTTCTCCTTTCTATAAGTGCACGATCAGGCTGAGTATTCTTATGAGATTTACTTATACAAAGCTCAATGTTAATGCTGTGAATTCTGAGCATGCTCTAGCATCAGCGAATGCTCTAACTTCTCACGTAGCTGCGATTTGCTTTCCTATAGTGACACTTCACAAAAAAAAACAGACCTTGAGTTCTAGGCATTCCAATGATACTGAGTATTCTAGTTCTAGCATTTCCGAGACGCGTGTATCTCGGTAGCAGTTGCCAGTGACTGATTACTCGTAGGCATTCACAGTAGTCTATTCCATACTATGCATGGTACGTCACTCTGATAATACTAACATAGCTCTTCACGGAGTAGCTGATTTACTAGGCTATTCTGCTAGTAGCTCGAGTGTACTAGCACTCGCGTAGACAGTCGATCGCTAGTGCATCAGACTTCTAAGCGACTCCTATAGTTACGTGTATTTCATGCATTCCAGTACAGGGGGGGGGGGGGGATCGTAACCTCGCCCAGTACTGATTTACTAGCTATGTACTGCAGTTCTAGATTGCTAAAAGCATTTGCTCTCTAGTCAGTATGGTTACATGAACATCGCAGTACTGGAACTGCTACTAGAGCATTCCAGTTCGGTATATTGCTTTTACCATTCGCTACTTAGCATTCTCTTAACGCAGGATGCTTTACCTAGGTAACCTAAGTTCGTTCGCTAGAGATTGCAATTGCTGCCTACTGGTTAGAATTTAGTTTGATATGTACTACTTGGACACAAATGCCACTGACGGGAGAATCAATGACACGTCTAGGATCGAGCGACACATCTGTAATGTATGACAATAATCCTGTGGCACTAGTTACTGAGCTTCACGGTATTGCTGGATGGGATGTATGCTTTATCAAATATCCTTGGCGTTTGACCGGTGGGGTTTCAAAAGGATGATTAGGTATTCAAATATTTTTCTTACATGTGACGTAGTACTATGGCGTATCTAACCTGATGCACAGTCCAAGTCTTACGATATATGAATGGTTGTCGAAATTTACACCATGGCTCAGTTCATATGCTTGAGAAGCAGTGTTACATGTAGACCAGCCACGATCAAGTCTTGGGCTTGTGGACGGCAGTAGCCTCAAAAAAAAAAAAAAAAAGGTCCTTCAGAAATGTACTGTTTGTTGATGGGGATGTCGGAAGATTCGCTTTTTTTATTTTATTCACGATTATACGGTTTTCTTCATTTCAGTATTGCTTATGTGCCGAGTCGTATTATTGCACTAAGCAGATATTTCGGCGAGCGCTTTATAACAGTCATTGTAGTATATTTCGTCTACTCCACTAGAGCGGTTACGGGGTCCATTGGTAACGCTACGAATTTCATCATCACAGTATTACTGTGAGCTGGCGATTACTAGCATTCCAGTGGGTATTCCTGATATTCCTAGACCGTGAGCAGTGGCTATGTACAATTATGCATGTGCAGTACTGGAGCGATACTAAGGCTAAAATCATGAATACTATTATGCGCATTGCAAAAAAAAAAAACAGTCGAATTGGGCTTATGATTTATTACTACGAGAGACCTGACTCATGTCGTTCTATACATTCCTAAGCTATACGTGATTTCTAAAAAAAAGTTCATGCGGTCCAGTCTGAGATTTGCTAGCATGTCGCGAGCTACTTGCGTAATTGCTACGGCATGGTGTCAGGTATATCCATGACTGCCGTGTATTTCTTATTAGCATTCCATGCTCTCTGCCTTTTACCTTGAGTAGGTGCAATTCCGATTGATGCTATTGCTGGGGTGACATTCTAGTGCTGAACATGTCCGAAGACGTGCATGTTGATGGTTGTAGCAGGTCCAAAAGAGGGGGGGGAAGATGCCATTGAACGTAGCGGGGGAGATGAGCGTATTTGTACGTGGATAGAATTCTAACTTCTGGTCGCAGACGGCTTACTGCTCTAGCTGTAGAAGGAGGCTCCTTTGGATGGCTAATACAGCTATTACAGACGTGAAGTACTGCGGCATATAAATGTTCGATAGATGAAGAATCAAAAGATAGCCATTCAGAATATTTAGTAGTTACAGTCATATGGGCTTATTCAGACGGAATTCCTTAGGGGGGGGGAGGGAGAGGAACAGTCTACTGTGTGATCTTGAGTGGACTATCACTGATCACTAATCATCCCTTGTCATATGCTTGTGCACTTGGTCGCCATAATAATCTGTAGATTAACAAGGCATCTGCAAATAGCACAATTAAAAAGTAAATAATGAAATAGTTAAGTTTATTAAATATATCATAGTATACTAATATTGACCATTCTTCACAAAAAAACAATTCTGAAAATGTGTTTTCGACAAATTTTGCTGTAGGGGGGTGGGGGGGGATTATTTGTGATCTTGGGCCGTGAAACTTTTCAGTAGTCAGAGCTCGGAAGGCCGGACTTATGATGCAGATCATCTTAAGGGCGTTGCTCTCCCGGCACTGATCGCGATGGGGCAGGAGAGGCACGTGATCTTCGATGCAATTTCATGGTAGCACTAAGGCCCGTTCGTACCGGAGTACCTAGCGACGCTTCGAATATGACATATCTGATCTTACATGATTCCAGGCGCTGAATTCTTATATTGTAGAGTCACAAAAAGTTAGAGTCGCATGTGTACATGGTTATTAGCGCGTCGAAGGTAGTATCGCTGGTGCATGGATGACTAGCATATGGGCCGCAGGTAAGAATCAATTTAGAAAGATGATATACTATCAAACTGACTGGAGAGCGAAACAATGAGCAGAATATATAGAGCATAACTAGCCTCCCTCCAGGATGATACGTAGCTCATTATAAACGGTACTGACATCATGTATAACTCTTAATCGGTCCAATCCAAAAAAGATTCGGGACTACACGGATCATACATGCTAATCAAGTAGAGAGGACTTTGCACTGGCAGCTTGAATGTCATGCTGACCAGTCATCATGGGCACGTGGCTTGCGTATCGATGGGTCATAAAATCTTTCTAGCTCAGGTAGTCGCGGTGAGCATATTGGGAGCGCAGGTGACGCACAGTGTGAGTCAGTCCAAGTCGATTCTTCGATAAGCTGTACTCGTCCTTGTTACCCCCAACTCGCTATGGTATTTAAGTCACCACAAACATATAAGCAAAACTACAGCAAATTTCGGATACGTGATTTAGCTACTACATAGCCCGGTAGCAACTGGTGAGCTGTAGCACCTATCGATGCATGGCTTAGTATATCATTAGTTGGCAGATGACAGTCTTCTGTATTTAGTGCGGTCTTCAGATGACCGTTAGTCACTATACTGCAGAAGTATCTTCTCTGAGCAGTGCACAGGGGGACTGATACGTGCAATGTCTGTAATGGTCCTCGACTAGGCTAGTATGCGCGGGCGGGTACACCTAGGCTTTAGACTAATGGTAAAGTGCAGTCGGTTGCGGATGCCTATAAATTACACTGCTGATACTCATTGTAACGGCCATGGCTGTGTATTTACACGAGTATAATCGTCATAGATGAGGGTACCTGCACGTAGCAAGACAAGTATCTCCCGTCGCTTTACCTCAGGTTGCTAGCAGCGTTTCGGGACTAACCGGTATGGTAACTTCTGCTGTTGGCAGAGGCTTTATTCAAGGACGGCTTAAGGATACATAAATAAGGTGGGTGAGTTCGCCTAGCATACAACAAGTGCGGCTCGGTCCCGATCCTTTCGAGAGCCAAATGATGCAAACGCGCTGGTCTGGGAGGCTTGGATCAACAGAGCAATACTATTCATAATTGAGTTGGTCATGAAAAGGTGTGTGGGCACCACACAGATTGGTGACCGGAGTGGGCATGTAAATTCTCATACAGGTAGACCAAGTGATGCATAGGTGCCACTGAACTTATGCACACATCGTAGTGTTAAGTAAAGGATCCCACTATGGGATCTAATAACTCGTCATGGCACTTGGGTGATCTACACTAACCCGCTACGAGTACCGAGACTACTGAGATCCCACTGGACATTCCACATACGTCCTTGCGATGGGGGTTGCGTATCCGCCGTAGGGATTCTAGGCCAATTAGACGACGAAAGGAAAACTGAGGCGTGCTCGAGGACCTTAGTAGATGTTTCTAACAATACAGGCTTTACGATGCGGCTCGACATCAGAGTTCTAGTATGGTGGTGCGGACTGCGGGGTGCCAAACTGGCGACGATGTACAGCTCCCCTAACGCGTACGTAATGACTAACAGCGGCTTCATTTAGTAGGCTCACGACGTGTGTGTGAGGCTCGGCCTACGCACACAGGTGGTCAACACTGTCCGAACAGCAGAGAAAGGGTCAAGTCGACCGTTGATCAGGCAATGTGAAACTAGTCTAGATCGCGAAAGATTTACAGCCAACGCTTAGCGCGATAACTTTTACTAGCTGTGGATTACGGGTGCGTACAGGATGAAACATAGCAGCAACATGGAGAGAACGCGACGGGGGTGTCTGACGTCGTTGGAGTGGATTATGGTACCCTGTGGGGGGACCTAGGCACGGCATTAAGTCTCTATGGGTCAGGGAGAGGGGGAGGAGAAGGCAGAGTCGGCATCCGTTAATCACGCGCAACAGTGGCTTAGCGAATGGGAGGTCAGGCAAAGTGATGCCTCAGGCATCTTCTCGGCTTGAAACTCCCGGGAGACCGCGTGTAAGGCCTGCTATTCCAATTTACTACAGGATTTCTAGTATCCCTATCAGTCGAGAGCCCCTAAGCCGAAAATTGTAGTGCGACGGGGGAGGAGGGGCAAGATAATGCACTGTCAATTTAGCATAGGGGCCACAAATGAATTCGGGGCGTCCACTTCATACGCAGTGGTCGATTCGTAGCTTTGAGTCGAGCACTAGTAATAGTGATTTATGCATTTTTTGCGATTTCCTACTGCAGTGGATATAACGGAATTGGCTTACATTGCGCAAAAGGACGATTCGTGTATTGGTAGCGCTTTATGCGCCGAGTGATGTAGAATTGAATTCATTATCACGGAAATCAGAAGAAATTGTGGCTGGATGGGTCTCCACCCGCCTGTTAACCGACTCTTACTCTGAGTACACAAGAGTGG
>JAMWET010003270.1:0-162500 GCA_024036415.1 Prochilodus magdalenae
ACGACACGGGCAGATGTTGGTTTTTTTCAAATACATCTACATTAAATAAGCAAAAATGTAGTCCAGTATAGGAGGTCAATTTGTTTTACTACCTACGTCCAGTTAAAATGTCTAAAAAAGTTGACTGTCTTATAAAGCTTACAACAATCTCAACAATCTCAAAATGAGATATATAAGATATTCATCTATACATAAGAGATTTTACTTTCTAAACCTATTCCTTTTTTGCAAAGTGTAGGCTGACCATCACATTTTTAGTGCATTTCTGATCAGGGATTTGGGCGTCAGCGTCTATGGATAGTACTCTTTATCATCTTCATGGCAGAGTTCTGGTTCGGTAACTAAAATAAATGTGCCAGGTGCCCGCTTTTTGGAAGAACCACCCCATTAAAGAGCTCATTAAGAGAAAAGGTAAAAAAGGTCAAAAGGGTCCTGTGAATAGGTGGAAACATTGTAAAGGTGTTTCTGAAGTGTGATTTTATGTAAAATATTGCCTATATTTATGCATTGCATTTATTTAAGGTGTTTATACATATATAGGCTGAATTAATTGAGTCATTCATTTCCTGTATACTGTTATACAGTTTGATTTCCATGCTTTATCTTAATATCAGTTTTCATTTTGACCTTGAACTTGATAACATTGACCAATATGTAACCACATAACAGTTTTGGTTTCTTTTAAATGTCCAATGTGTCAAAAAAATAAAACAACAGAGCCCTGGTTTCACTTTACATTTCATTCACGCTGTAGTTTTATAGAGGACTTTACTGTTTGGAATTTGGCATATTGCAACTGGAGCACAACTGCTGCTGTCAGTGCAGCTACACTTCTGGCATTTATACCCTTTTCTAATGTTTGAGTAAGACCGTTAAGGCAGTTTAACAAAAGAGTAGTGAACACAAATATGCAAACATACACTAACACTACACCACCACCACGACAGTGTCACTGCAGTGTTGATTTTTGAAGAAAACTGTAAAAGGGTGGTTACAAGAGAAACAGATGGACTACAGTCTGAACTACATAGTGCTCCTTTGGGGTACGTGGTGCTGAGAAAATAGACTATAGAAACAGCATGTAGAAATATTGAGGTGTGCTTAAATACGCGGCTACTCAATGTGCAAATTATATACATCACTATACATTTATATACATATTATATACAGTGTGGCTTATTATTCTAACAGCACAAAATCTCAGAAATCATGTAAAAACAATAATTTGATTGCAAAAGTAATAGACTTTGGCTTTTCAGCACTATTCTTGCTTTACTAGCCAGCACAGTGAATAAAACAAGTGGACCAGATCAGAGAACTATGGACGTTTTCGTCTTCACAAAACATACAGTTAGAGTTATAGAGTGTAAGAACTGTAACATACCCTGAACCTGCAGTTTTAAAAACATGAACAAATAGTCAAGTGTGAATTCCCATTGTGTCTGTATGAGATGCATAATGACTCATTATTTAAGCAGTGCATATTACTGCTCTCCATAGTTCTGTCAGTATTTGTGGTTAAATGAGAACTGACAAGCCCCTTTACGTCATGCATGTATTTCCAGCTAAGCACTAAGCTGAAATCAGTTCTAAACATCTTGACGTTTCAGTGTTATTCAACTAAAGCCTAAGCATCTTTTTCCTGTCCTGTAGTTTTTGAGGTTTTTCCTCATGACAGCAACAGTATGCTAAAATGGCCACCTCAGCCACCAGTCCAGCTGTAATTTAAAGAAGCATGTTGCCAGCTTTCCCAAACACGTATAAATAGCTTTGGCAGGCTGAAAAGGTTTTGGCAATGGTGTCAAAACCGCAGTCAAGCATTTCAGAACAACGAAGTGACAGACCTGACACTAAAATTTCTAAAGCTCTGACAGAAGGCGTTAGGGGCAAGCTGGCCTTCTTTAATTCATGCACAGAGCTCTGAATTAAAGATCTGGCTGTCATAAAAAGACACAAAGACCCATATTTAAAAAACCTGGACTATTGAACAGTGGTATTAGAGGACCGGCTGATTTGTTTGCAGGGGTTTATTAAAACACATTTATATGAAGTTTGTACTTAAAGTCAACAGCACATATAGACTGTTCTAAATAATGATTATGGATTATTATCATACTTTATAATAATAAGTATGTGGAATTATTGTTGTTATAGCTAACACAGATTTCTTGCAGGAAATTTTTGAACTTGATGCCAATATCATGAGAATATATCAATATTGATGAAGATGAAAAAGAAACGCCATTGGTGAACCAAAACATATGACCAGTGCAAAGAAGTAGTATGAGCTGAGCCATTCTGGTCTGTTTCAGCCAGACTATGGGGTTGGGTCATCCCTGTTATAGCAAGGCTTTTGGCATGCTAAGCAGTGGTGAGTGGTGAGTTCTGATGCCCATGATGTTGGATGCCCAAAGTTCATGAACGGGTAAGGGGAATGAAGGCCATCTTGTCTGGTCTAAACCAATAGTAGACACAGAAATTTGTACTAATAGTTGTGGAATTCATAATGGTATTCATTGAAGGCAGTGGCCTCTTTCAGCCCTGCCACACAACACATATCGTTTGGGAATGGTTTGAGGAACATGGAATTAATTCATGGTGTTGCCTTAAACTTGGCCTCCAAATTCCCCAGTTCTCAATCCAATCAAGCATCTGTAGGATGTGCTGGAGCAACAATTCCATCTGCGATGGATCTTTTGCTAACGTCTTGATGCCAGAGGCTTGTAGAGTCAATACTTTGGTGGGCCGGAGCAATTTTGCTAGCACTTTGTAAAGCAAAAGCAAATTAAGTAGGTGGTCGTAATGGTTTGGCTCATCAGTGTGTATAAGTATACATGTACCTGCAGTTTTACAATCAATTTGTACCAAAAAATAGTGGAATTGTAGGTAAATTTTAGGTTTTATAATACAATGAGATTTTTTTCCTGAAGAATTATTATAAGCATATCAAACTGAGGTCAGAGGGTCATTGGTCACTCTTATATTTTCTGTTTTCCACAACATATCAGGTATGTACTAAATAGTTTAATCACCTTATAAAGGAAAACTTATTAAATCCATTTTTCCTTTTTCATAGTATTGAGATGCTAACAAGGTAATGCTAGACCACAGTTCTTTAGTCCTGAATAAGAAACTTTCATTTTCAAACATCAATATAGCTCAGGCAAACAACACTCCTCACTGTTGGAAAACATAAAGATGACTCATTGAGGAAGGCGACAGTGTCTTCAGTGGCACTGACTGTATTCTCTAAAGAAACAGCATGAGGATGAAACAAATCTAGAAAGTTCCATAAAAGAAATAGTGAGGAAATGAAAGACCAGCAATATTCAAAAATGAAAGAATAAAGTTCCCACGCTAACTTCACTGAAATATTATAATTATTGCATTCGTGTATCCCTGTGGTGCAGGGTTCTTGGACATTATGCTCTGCACTGCTACTGGATGTATAGCTAACACAGTTTGCTTGCAGAAAATATTTGAACTTGATGACAATCTCTAGGGAACACATCTATATTGATAAGGATGGAGAAGGCGAAGAAATGTCATTGGGTAATGGGCAATTGTGCAAGTCCCTGGCTAGCTTGGGAGAAATGTCACAGCATATACAGCAATCAGTCAGCATGGAGTCCTCCATCAGGCCACCCATGGCCCCCATAACACACCCCACCTCATCACTTCTGACAATCTGTGGAACACAGTGTTCCAAACATAGAGCTCCAACAAGCAAGCAGGCCAGAGCTGCCCTTACGAAACAGTAACATACAGCACGGCGTAAAAGTCAGAGAGCATCCTTTACATTGTTTACTTCTCGTCTAGGCAGAATGATTATTAAATATGAGTTATTCCAAAAAGAGCAGAAAATATGTTGTCATGTCTCTCCAAAGCAACTTTACAGAAGTAGGCAAAACAGTCTTATTTATAAATGTAAATGATTTTCCATTCTGGGACCCTTTGGAGACTTTCTGATGCTGAAAAATGAAAAACATGCACTTAATAGCTGTTTTGCCGTGAAGTTAAATACATTAATGAGGAACTATATACTACTTGTGGTACTGTATATAAAATATAATTAAAATATAATTACATTATCACTTGGTATAAATAATGTGCACAAACAGGAATGTATCAAGTAATAACTTAATTTATCAGAATTTACACAAACCAATCATTTTCTTGGAAGACAAATATATTTAGTTGCACACAAAGGTTTTACTCATTCATCTATGTCCTGTCTCTGTCCTGGATCAGGCCAGGTTTGTCAATAAATTTTTTCTGCTCCAGGGGGAGCTAATGTTTGTGGAGCTACACCTGAAAAGTCGTGCCAGGACTGAATATGGCACTCAAGTTCATTTCCTCCTCTGTCTAGTCAAGGAAAGATGTTGACATACCTTTGGTTTGATCCAGCACAGAAACAGGATGTGGGTGAATGGATAAAACACTGACTGTCTTTGTGTAAATAACTAAGCATTTATCGCTTCATTTTCTAATATTCAATTTTAAACTTCATTTAGATTTGTGCAATTATCACACTGCTGTAGGAATGAGAGACTTGTAGTCACAGAGTGACTTCTTTTCTTCTTTTGGATGGAAAATTATGTTTGATATGATACGATATGATATGATATATGATTGTTAATATTCAGTTACTTGACTCTAAAAGGAAAACTAAACACCAGTAAAAACAAGATTAAATTGACCTGACCTTAAAACCATTTTCTTTACCTGGTTAGTTTATTTTGAAGCCATGGATCAAGTGAAAAATCAGTTTTCAAAATCATGTAAATGATCAGCTGCTGTTCAAATGTTGTGCCTTAGTTTAGCATTGGAGCTTTGAGGCTGACATTGCTAACTGACACTAGAAGTCAATGGTCACTCATTTTTTTTTTGTAAATACATCCTCAAATCTTCTCTCAACCCTTTCAAACCACAACCAGGTCTTCATTAAGGTCATGTAGCTGTACGTGGATGAAGTATGACTCACTATGAACTATGCAATTTGAATCTCTTTACCTTGCAATTTCTGACTGAAAACCAGTCAGAAATTGCTGATTGATACTATAACCAGGTTCGAGCAGGTTGAAAAAAATGCATTTATGGATCAGATTTAGGTGACTGTTGGTTGCTAGTGTTAGCAACACTAGACCTTGAAGCTCCACTACCAGGCTAAAGAAGCACAATTTTGGAAAATCTTTTGGTTATCTGACTACACCTGGGGCAGATGGAAGATTGTGTAAATTGATTTCTCCCCAAACCACTCCTATATGCATGATTCATTATCTATCATATCATCATGCCATTAAAAGAGAAAATTTACCATCAAAATGTAGTGCATGTAGCATTTTCTGATTTTTGGCTACATCACTGTGCACTAGCAGGTGGAGGAAACATAATACCAGTGAAATGCTCAGCTAGCTCAGAGACCCTTCCCGTGTTTCACCCAGAAATATGCTGCGGTACAGAAGGAAATCTGCTACGATTTCTGCATGATTCATACGTTTGAGTTATTCCAAGTTATCTTTTAAATACCCCAAGAAGTTCTAGCATAGGATTAGACAGGATTATACTTGAGAGCAGAAAGTGGTAATACCTCTTCTGAGAAATAGAGGGCAGTAGACTGAGTCTGTGTTATTGCAGCTGTATTGTATTAGATTAAGCTGTAGAGAATCCTGAGTGTCAGAGGAAACAACCTTTTACTGTACACACTGTAAGACACCGTGTGTGGCATGTGTCAGCTTCGGATCTGTGAGCTGTGAAGCGTGTGAGGCTGTATGTGAGTCTGTGTGCATTACAGAACTTCATGCTCCTGTGTGTGAACTGATAACTCACAGTCTGTGTGCATGTGTGTATGTGTGTGTTTGTGTGTGTGTGTGTTTGTGTGTGTGTGTGTTTGTGTGTGTGTGTGTGTGTGTGTGTGTGTGTGTGTGTGTGTGTGTGTGTGTGTGTGTGTGTGGAGGATTTGGCCTGAAGATGTGAAAAGTGTTGAGAGGATGTGGAGTACAGCTGGAGTACAGCACAGAATTGCCTCAGAGTCAATGAAGGGTGGAAATATTGGGGGGGGGGGGGTTGGGTTGTTTAGGGTGAAGTACACTGAAGCGCATACACACACTGTGTGTGTGTGTGTGTGTGTGAATGATGTGACTAATTATATGTATGACTAAATATAATATGACTAATTATTTGCAAAAATAGATCATATTTAGGTCAACCTAATTTATTAGGTGGATTTATTATTCACCCATCATGGATAAATGGTTCCAAACATGCCAGGCTACCCACAGGTGAAACAGCCACCATGTCTCTGAGTGAGAAACATCCAGCTGTGAGTTCTGAGCTTTATTGTGTGTGACAACACCTGGCAAACACACAGAATGCCTTCAGGTGACAAAGACAAAAACCGGCAAATGATGACAACGAGTGGGCTTCTTTCCATTTCGCAAAAGAGAAAGGTGCATGGAGAGTTTTACCAGCTCATTCCGGAGCCGGAACTTCAGGAGAGATTTAGTATTCAGCTCGAAAGTTAGTAACTCCGTTTTAGCAGACTTTATAGATGGACCATCCATAAAATCCCTAGTACCATCCAAAGAATCTCTGCTACACTAACTTCCTGTAACGTTCGCTTTAACTACATGATACAGACTCTGCTTCATGTTATTACATGTCCTCTGACAAGGTGATTTAGGCTATTAAAATTTCCTACCCATGGTTTTATAAAGAGCACTATTTATTAATAAGCGCTACAGTAGGACGAGAAGGTAGGATGATTCTTGGGGCTATGTAAATTTTGCTTCCTTGGTGTCTTTGGCCTTTAAACTCTTGTAAAAGGAGATTTAGACAATGATATAATGACTCCAGCGGAGTTGTGGAATTCTGTCACCACAGGCCCTTCTCCACACCAATCTACAGTTATGATGGAATGAAAGGTGGTGATCCAGTTCAGTGACGGGCCTGTAGAGCAGGTCATCTTGCAGCACAGGCTGCAGTAGAAGCAGTAGATCATAAATATCCTCTCTGTTGCAGACAACAGAGAAGACAACATACAGAAGAAGAAAGGGCTGGTTAAACGGATTTGCCTGGTTATTATTTGTTCAGACTTTAGTGTTTCCAGAAAACTGCATGTTTCTGTCCAGTTACAGTGAAGTGACTGATAACTGTCACACACACACTTCAGTGACTGCATCGTGTGTGCAATCATTTACACACACATATGTACGTGTGTGTGTGCTTCCGTATATTTCACGCTAAACTGACCCATAAAGAATTTCTTTCTCTCGTATTATTGCACTCGTCTCTTCCTGTATGTCCATCTCTCTCTTCTTTCCTGCTCTCTTTTTCTTGTTCTCTCTACCTCTTAATCTTCTCACTTCCTTTCTTTATCTCTCTTTCCCTCTCTATTTTCTCTTTATCTCATTCTCTCTTCCTCTACCTTCTCTTTTCTGTATTTCTTTTCCATTCTCTCCTTGTATTTCTCCTCCCTCCCACTCACTCCCTATATTTTTCTCTCTCTACATCTCCTGTTCTATTATTTTCTCTCTTTTTTGCTACTCTTACTCTTCAGTCTCCCTCTCTCCTTCTGTTTATAATTTTCTGTTTCTCTCATTTCTCTTCCTCTCATTCTTCCTCCATCTATCTCCTCTCTCTCTCTCTCTCTCTCTCTCTCTCTCTTGCATATTTATTGTCTGGTGTACTGATTGTATGTTCTGGGCTGCTCTACAGTGTCATCATGTATCTGCACTCTGTGTAGTTCTGTATATTGTGCTGATGTTGTGTGTTGCACCATGAAGCCTGAAGAACAACACTGTATTCCAATATATACAAATTATATTACAGAATGACAATAAACTCTCTCTCTCTCTCTCTCTCTCTCTCTCTCTCTCTCTCTCTCTCTCTCTCTCTCTCTCTCTCTCTCATATTCTTTTTAAGCTCAGTGTGTTCGGGTCTGAACATGAGCCACCCGAGCCATGCTCTCTCTAGGGGTACAATTTCACAACCCCCTAATTACAGTGGGGTGTAGCGTTTCTTATCGGGGCATGCCAACCACACACACACACACACACACACACACACACACACACGCACATACAAGGTCACAGAGCGGAAGAGAAGCAGTCATTACTGGTCAGTCTCCTGAAAAGCTGGTGGAAAAGTATCCTCAATATAAGACATTAAGCTTCATATGGAATATAAAAATGATTTTTCACTGGCTCTTAGGAGGATAATGCATCATAAATCTGTTTGTGAACCCACAGGGAGTATGTTTTTTTTTGTTTTGTGTTTTATTTGGAGAGCAGCGTATAAAATGGCAGTATATTGCCTTTATTGGGCTCTTTTTGTCTAGAGTGTTTCTAGGTTTCAGGAATAATGACCTGCACGGAGCTCTTCCACATGGCAAGAGCGTAGTCATGGAGACCATGTAAGACATTAAGAAAAGTACACCATTTTAACATTACACACTCTGCACACACACGCACGCACGCACGCACACACTGTAATGTATTTATTACAGCTTCCATGTTTAATATCTTTTCTCCAATTCTAGGTTTGGAGAAGTTGAATTTTACTTTTAGGATGCAGTGATAACATACCTAAACAATAAATACAAGCTAATAGCAAGTACCTATACCTAAACTACCTAATTTAATTAACCTATAAATCCTATTATTTATACAATTACATTTTTCTAAATATTTTATTTTAGTCAAATCCGTGTCCTGTGTTACAGATAAAACACACTCAGCTTAGCTAAATGGCATTTACTTGTTGAATTGCATATATCAGTTCCTCCTATTATATATTCATACATATAGTCTAAAAACCTCAGTAAAATGTAAAATTGATTTATTATGTGAAACTTGACGTAAAACTTATGTTAGGGACTAATTCATTCAGGTAAGGGGCTCCTATCAGCGAGTTCTTCATATTAAACACTGCAGTTACAGAGATAGCCATGAGCATTTTACTGCTGTTTGTCATCTCACACCACGCATGCGTTGTTAAGTTCTTCCTACTGGAGCGCATGCACACATCAGCGTGTGTGCGTAACAGAATCAGCTTCATGATCCAAGTAACCTTGGGGTCGGCACGCTGGGGTGGTCAGTCCATTGCTCTTAGAACACTTTTTCTTTGTTTTCTTGTTTTTATTTCCTATTTTATTTTTTTCAGTAAAGTCTTTTTGACCTTGCACACTTGTAGTCTTCTCACGGTATATGGATGGAGAGAATGTGGATTTTTGCACATCTGGAACAAGACTGGAGCTTAATTTTCTCCTCTCTCTTAATGATGAGAAGTATTGCTTATCTGATAGAGGCAACAGTCTCTCCAGCTTTAGAAACTCCTTACTTTCACTTGTTTTTTGCTCATCCTTAAGCAAGCGGATGATCTCTTGTACAATCTCCTCAGAAATATCTCCTGATTTAATAAAAAAAAAAACTGGAAATAAAAACATTTTAATCATTAATTTAACCATTTTAATTTAGATAGCGCCTAAATGAAGAATGGCCTCTGACTTTGCCTAGCACTGTACCACTCACACACAAACCACATGAGGGATAAAACTGCAGAATTACTTGAACACCAGTCAAGACTTCTGGGAAGGCTGGAGAATTTGTATGTGTGTGTCTGTGTGAGATAGTGTGTCCCAGAAGTGTCCCAAAACAGCTTGTCCTATTTTTTTCCTCTACCAGCTCTCACATTCTCCCTCATTTGCATTCTCAGTACAATGCAGGTTTTTCTTTCCTTTAAAAAGGAGCCTGCAAAGTAAATGAAAGTAGGCCATTAGGTTGTGGTAAGCCTCTGCCTGTCTTTTCTGAAGCATCCCCGTCCCTCTCTCTCTCCATCTCTCTCTGTGAGTGCTGGGGGTTCAGCAGGGTGCTGCGAGGTGCTATCAGGTTAATCTGCAGCAGTGGCAGATGCTGGTCGTCATTAACCTGGGAACACCTCCTAAGAGCTATTCCTGATCTCCCACCTTCAGCCGAACGCGACAGGGGGTGGGGGGTTGTAGCAGGAGAAAGAAGGAGAGGAGTTAATGGGAATCTTCATGCAGCGTTGATCTTCACCGTTGCCCTTCAGTTTTCCTTTTCTCTCTCACGTTGCTCTCCCCCAGACGCATTTCTTTCTGCCTGCTGAGCGCTAACTCAAAATAAAATCCCCATTCCCTGCCTAGACCTCAGCAGCTTAAGTCTCCGCTTTCATTACCGGAGGGGGGGAAAAACAGCGGATTTCGCAAACGGTTTTCTTCCCTGGGCCACGGACCACCAGGCACCCTTTTCCTTCTGTTAGCTAGCATAGCCATAAGACCCTTATTTTTTTTGAGAGGAAAAGCGGGAGAGAGTAAGAGAGAGAGAGACCCTCGAAACCTGTGGTGTGGAATAAATGAACTTATTCATACAGTACTGAGGGACTCTGTCCCCACCACAAACCCAAAGCAAACAGGAATGAGGCAGGCACGAGGGGCCGCACACTGACGGAACCATTAATGCTCTGCCGTTAAAAGGTTTTGCCACACACATTCTCAACGGTGGTGCCCTCTTTAAAGAGGAATTCCTCTGATTTCTCAAAACGAATGCATCATTAAGTGGTTCAGATGCAAACAAAGTCATTCAGTGGTTTCACTTGAAATGCTTCGTCCTAGAGAAATTTACTGAGTCAGAAGTGGTGACGATTGGACTCAATCGTATGATGAGGTAAACGCTCTGAAAGCTCCATTGCATTGTTAGGAATACGCTGCCAGGTGATTTTTGAGAAGGTTTTGGCCTAAAACATATTTTATTCTGGCATATTCATGCTTTAGAGGTACATGCTGGATACTGTAAGAATGTTGCAAGGACTAGTTTAAATTGACCACAATTTTACCATCACCCACATTGCATGTAAAGACTCAGAAGATGTGTGGAGGTTTACTGGTTGACTGGTTGATTCAAATAAAATGGTTATAGAGTATTTGCGTTGAAGACATTGTGAAAGACATCTGGTTTCCAAGATTATTACATTACAACCACTGAATTATACAGAACAATCAGTTTATTTAACAGATGGCTGTCAGCCCTGGTAGTGACCATGTTAAACAGACCGGGGTAATAGTCTGGCAGACAGAGCCACAATTTATACTAGCCCTATGTATTTAGCCATACTGAAGCCAGTTATCATAAAACCGTGACAGTGGAATTTCATAAAGAAGAATAGAATTTTGGTATATGACCGTCTCCACTATGACACAATGTGTCTGATGTCATACCCCTCCTTCCTGTCCACTACACATGCTTTACTCAGGTAACCTGCCCCCTCAAGCAGTAACTAATAGCATGTCCTGCTACATAATACTAAACATGCAGCGGCTAGGATTTGTAGCAGGATCACTGAGAAATCCCACATTCAGCCGGGATCGTTTACTGAAACTGAGCTTACGATAGTGCGTAAGCCTTCTGGCACAGGGTACTTAGGATGCAGCCTTAAAGAGGCCATCATTTATGTTTTGTTCTTTTTTACATCATTTATTTTTATTCATTTTTACCATTTCCCAAACATTTTATCCCTTACCATTAAACATGCTGTTTGGCACTAGGTCATATAGGTAATATATAGATCACTTCATTAGTTCAACATGAACAGGTAGCTAAGCTGCTGTGGTTGGTGTCGCTCAGTGGATAACACCACTACCCTCCAGGGAACCACCCCCACATGTGGGAGACTAGGGTTCGATTCCCAGGTGACTGTGTTGTGCTACATCAATAAGAGTCCATGGGCAAGACTCCTAACACCACATTGACCTACCTGTAATATGATTACCCTTGTAAGTCGCTCTGGATAAGAGCGTCAGCTAAATGCCATAAATGTAACAAGCAGAGGTGTATCGATGGTGATTTCAACAGTTTCATATATGGATAGAATATGTTTTGAAACTTTAGCAGCGTTTACCCAGTTGAACAGATTATTTCACTTTACCGATATGAGACCTTGAACTTACCTCTCATATTCCTGGTTGTCATGGTCGCAGCGTGCGTCCTTGTGCTTCTCCCAGTCTTTGCCGTGTTTGCATGTTGTCAGGGAGACAATATCCTTGCCATTGTGAATGTGATGCAGTGCGTTCCGAGTGTCCGAGCCGATGCCCGTCAGGTAGCGCTTCCCTTTGAACATGAGCAGGTATTTTCGCTTTGGCGGCATGGTGTTACGCAGCAGCCAGCCACGCTCGCCACCCTTCTGTGGGTGGTCTTTGGAAAACAGGGGGATGGAGACATCGAATCCTGGCCGGAAATGCTCTGTGTTCAGACTGGCCTTGGCCAGGATGGCTTGGCCCACATTGAAGCCCAGGTCCTCCGTATAGTTGGGCCAGGTGCCCGAGTATAGGTTAAAGATAACGTGGTTGCGCCCGTCATTCCAAAACGGGTAGCCACGGATGCGCTCGTCCACATTGGGCACAAACTGTGTTGACAGCTGGTCCCTGTCCAGTGTGTCAATGCCCAGCACGAATAAGCAGGCCTCGCGTGGGTCCGATGTGTAATACCTCAAAATCCAAAAAAAGAAAGCCTTTATTAACTGATACAATCTTAAGAAGCACAGACATGTATTGAATTTATTCCTGGGGCAGATCAGTGGTTCTTAACCTTGGGCATGGAGTACTGCTGTCTGGGTATTATAGTGTTTTCACTGCTCTAAAGCATCCGATCCAACAAACCCTTCCTGACTTGAACACATGGTGGTATGGCCCCTATGGCCTGTCCTTGGCGACTCATAAAGTGAATTGTCATATCACTAAGTAACTACCAGTCGGAGCTTCACAATGTGGATATAAAATAAATTATTCAATAAAGTTTTGGGATATCATGATGATTATGAGAAGTAATAAATGTAGATTAATGTAATGTGTATCACTGGCTGTTGAGTAAGAGTGATTTTATCCTGTGTTAAAAGAAATCCAAGCATTAAGAAAAAAGCACCAGTGAGCTAAACAAAAATGGTGAACTACTAATAGGTACATAGAACAGCAAGCACTTTAAGGCAATTATAAAAACAACCAGCATTCCCTAAACTCCTTAATAAGTTCTTTTTTATACAGGCCCAAAAACAATAAATATACTAGCTCATATTTTACATTTTTGTATTTTCCCGCCTCCCGTTATCCCTTGTTTTTGGTACTGTGGCTTTAAGACTGATCAGCAATAATTAGCTCTGTTTTGATTAACTGTCCTGTATTGTTCTTTATTTAGAAAGTCACTTAGAGCTGAAACACTACTTAGAACACAAGTGGGAGTGTGCAGGGCTAACCCGCTATATGCTACATCAGTGCTATATGTTGAATTAGTCGTTTCTCATGACATAAAAACAGTGAATTCAAATAGGCTATTTTTTCTATTTGGTTTTTTCCATAGTATGAATAGTCAACCTATGATAGCATGCTAGATTATTATTATTATCTATTATTGTCATGTGGTATGAGAGAATGTACTGGCTAGTGGTTTTCTTAAAGGGACCCTATTATGCTCCTTTTTAAAAGTTCAGAACTGTATTTTTGGGGTTTAGAATAGATCAAATTTTCCCAAAACACAAAGTTTTTTTCTGTATATCTATTTTCACCTTTTAGAGCTAATGCGTCTTTAAGCCCCCCCTCCTGATTAACCTAGTGCACTTTGATTAAGCGGCATCCTGCTACAATTTTCTATCCCACACTGTTTTGGCTACTCTTGATCATTCTATATCAGTTTGAGCCAGAGTCAGACCCTAAAAGTCAGGTAGAACAAGTTGGATGACCTGACACCCCTTCACAAGCTAGACTGGAGCAGGATGTTTCAGGGCGGTATGTTTTTACTGTTTTACTGTTGTGTGTTGGCTGAGGACGTGCTTAAGTTTGCCAGTAGGTGGGCAATAAGGACTGTGTTATGAGATGATGTCATCTTGCAACAGAGAAAAGGACTGGAATGTTTACAAGGCGTTTCAGGCAGCTTAGAAAAGTGTTTTTTTTTTGTGAGAGAGAGTTTCTCTCTATGTTGTGTATTTTCAGCTTTATAACTTTGCAGAACATTTACATGCACAAAAAAACAAACAAACAAACAAACAAACAAACAAAAAAACAACCAGAAAAGCATTATTGGTCCTCTTAAACTGTTTTCACTTGTTTAACATGGGACTGGTCTAAGTTTACCACTTCTATTCATGACGTTGTCCGCCACTGAAGTGCAACTTCCCTTTGGTAAACTGAGGAATCCATTGATTTATGAGCACTAGAGCAGGGAAAACAGGAGGCAGGACATTTTTACTCCCAGACCAGGGTTACAAACCACTGTTGCAAGCGTGTAAAGCAAATAAATAAACAAAAACGCAATAAAACATATAATCAAGTATATATACCTGGACTCGGCCACTGAGGCCAGGATTTTGCGGTAGCTTTCCGACACACGGTCACCCTTCTCAGGCGGGTACACATACACTCTGAATCCGTCCCGTCCCCGGCAGTGGCTGAAGTCGAAGCATGTGTCCATCCTGCAGTGACTGTCCTTGTAGATGCTGGCCCAGGCCTGCCGGCGTTGCCGTGGCGACTCTCCGGGCCCCCCTCCGTTCTGCAGCTCTGCATTCTCTGCGTAGCCTGGCAAAAGAGCCCGATCCAGCCAGTCCGGCCACGGTCGCACCACCTCGCCCCGCCGGCGGGTCAGCAGGGCCAGAAGCCGCTCCTGCAGGCCACCCCAATAGAAGAGCAGCAGCCAGCAGCACGTGCACAGGCCCAGCAGCACGTACTTCTTGCGTGCCTGCATGGGACCGGCTCTCTCTCTCTCACGCGCCCTTCAGCTCTCCAGGGCCCGGCTGGGAGCTTCAACAAGGCGCAGAGGCCAAAGCATAGCTTGAGGTGGGCAGGGGGCCAAGCACCAGCATTGCTGCCCCGTATGCTTGTCCATTAGAAGGCGAAGTAATGATTCTTCCTCTTTCCCACTCACTTTCTCAGTGTCCCTCTGCCTACAGACCAGATCTAGCCTGATGTTGCGGCAGCAGTAGTAGCCGTGTGTATTCCTTGCCTTGTTGTCCACTAAGAGCGATGAAGGGTGATTTCTTCTCTCTTTCCAGTCGTGCTCTCCTCATGGCTCACTGAGTGCCTCAGCGCTTCCCTAGCAGAGAAATCAACAACAACACACTTCACTACACAGCCTTCTGTTCACTTAGTCGAGCACTGTCACTTATGCAAGCTCTTGCTAGCCTAATACTGCATACACATAAATAGCATACATAGATCCTCCTCTATGGAACTAACCCATATAAGTACTATTATAAACTATTATGCTATTATATTATCATTAAAATTATATTATATTTTGTCAAATTACCCAAAGTGCATACAGTGTTGTGCAAACACAGAGAACACATATTCATTTTCCAGGCAAAACATTACACAAAAGTCTCCACTGCCAAGTATAATACACCAAGTATGATTGTAAATCTAGCAGCATTACATTTATATTTATTTTGTCATTAATTTAATTCGTCTTTATTTGTCTTTGCTTTTGTGGACCCAGCAGGCTCAGAAGAAGGTATAGAGGACTTTTGTGGACCCAGCAGGCTCAGAAGAAGGTATAGAGCAACTTTCTGATTTCTGAAATCTGATTGCAGTACAGAGTAACTCAGACTTAAGGTATTGAAGATGTGACACAAGGGGGAAGCACTTTTGTGACATATCTGATCTCTTTTTTATGAGAATTTACAACCAAAAAGATGTTTCCAAAATTGTGAGTTTCAAAATGATACCAAAACTGCCACCATGAGATGAACAGCACTTTATTTTTTTATTTATTATTTATCACAGCTTTTATTAATACTGTAAGCCTGAAACATTGTGTAGTTTTAGACATTACTGAGAAAAAAAGATAGACAAACCAAAAGAAAGTTTGACCTTAATAAAACTTAAATATATATATATATATTTTTTTTAAAATAAAAAATAAATTAAAGCATTATGGACTAGGTTTGTAACTGGGGTTGTATCCATCCTAACAGTGGGAAGTCTAATGATGACCAAATCTAATGGCCATATTGCCTGGAACTTGCATAAATGAAGGCTGGTCTCTGAATTTCCATAGATTTATATGGTGTTGTATTGTGAGCGTGTGTTCATATGGCCAGTTACAGGGCACTACAGTGCAATATTTTGATATGTGATCTACAGTATTTCTGCCTCTGTACAATTTCTTGGTAATGTACAGGCAAATAGTTATTGTGAAGAATACAGGAATATCTGTTTTGACTGACACGTGTGGTGTCCAACTATACCCCTAAATCAAGAATTGCTATGAACAATATTCTATATGGCAGCAGAATATTCCAAAATATTCCAAAACAGCACTGAATGAACACTCCACTCTAAACAAATCCGGCCACTAATTTAAAACACCGAAACTCCACACACAATATACTGCATTTATACTCATTCAGCGTACAGTAAGTACAGCCATCGTAGGAATAAATAAACCATGGAAAGTAATCCATTTGTCAGCGACTTCTGTGTTCGGCCTCCAACATCAAAGCAGCTCGCTATGGCACTCAGCGCGGCATCCCGGCCCTGATGGTGGGCACAAAAGAGCATGTGTGCGCCAGTATGTGGCCATGCTTGATTTGAAATGGGTGCGTTTAGCCTGGTGGTCTGAGCCGCCGCTCGGCTGTTGACACACACACTGGCCCTGTGTTTGGGCTGAGCGTGCTAAACATGAGCTGCACAGAGATATCATCGACCCTCTCCAAGCTCCAGTGGAACACAGACAGATACAGCCAACACGAAGGGAGGGAAGGAGAGAGGGAGGGAGGGAGGGAGGGAGGAAAATAATTCAGCTTTTGGGAGCTGAAATTAAGAGTGAGAGAGGGAGAGCAGAGCAGAGAAAATAAACCTGCTTTATGGCCGCGATGTCCGTTAATCTTGGGAGAGACTGGACTTTTTGTGTTTGGTATAAAAACATGCAGCAGCTTTGAGGTCGAGTTGTTTGCCAAGAAACCCACTCCCCCTCATCTTCATAACCCCCTTAGTGCGTGTGTTTGTGTGTGTGTACGCGCAGCACCTCACAGAGAAGGTCAGTGTTTCAACTGCCAGCCGACGCACAAAGACAGCTTTCACGTCTCACCTGGCTACCTTCACATTTTCTTCTTTACCTCCTCACTCTCTCGTACCTTTTCTCTACCTCACTTTCCTCTTAACGCTGATGCCCACTCCTATCAGTGCTAGCTCATCTTCTTTAGAGCTCAGCTGAAATGATTGCCTTCTAGTGCCTGAAATTATTACAGTCTGACAGTAAAATGCAATGCATGAACTATACATGTTTGATTGATTACGTACTAATTGTCTTAACCATCATTAAATTGGTCAGATGTCATTGAGAGTGCTTCAGAGTGGTTTGATGTAAAACGCTCCATTCTAGAGAAACGTATTAAATCAGGATTGTTCACAGCGGTGGTGAAAGACGCCAGATGTCTGAAGTGTTTAATGCCTCTAAAAGCTGCATCACAGAAAGTTATTACATGAAATAGCTTTGAATGCACCGTCTAATGTCTGAGATATTGATTTTTGACAGTTTTGAGATACCATCTTTTAGAAACATATTTATTTCCACAAATACTGTTCCAGCTCACAATGACTTATTGACGTTAACATACGGTTTAATGTGTCTTAAAGGCTGTGTTGGTTACGGTGTTACAATAATGAGTGTCCCAACAACAACTGATGGAAACATGGACAAAGCCCAGCATATGAGTGGAATTCCGTAGTTGAATACTTTCATTTATGCTTTTATATTAGTGGAGGACATTTGGGCAGTTCTGAATATCTGGGCAACCTGTTTACTATTGATTTGGAATAATAAATAAAATGGCTATATTGTGCTGTATTAGACAAACGGTGAACTCGGGTTCCTATCACCACCCCTTTAAAGAAATGGGTAAGTTCCCATGCTCCATTTCACTTCAAGCCACACTAATTACTATTTATTTTTTTTACTTATCTACAATCTGCTACATATTTGTGTCCCGGATAGCAGTGCATATTAAAGTGTCAACAACCACATAACTAAATATGTTTGAGATGACTCAAAGTGCAGAGTACAGACTCAGAGTACAGTGTAAAGCAAGCAGGTGATGATTTACAAGCAGATTTCACAATGCTAATTGGTTGTTAGCGACATTAGCATTGCAGCTCCAGTGGAAAACTCAAGAAACAAATGCATTTAAAGTAAGGGGACAATTTAGTATTTGCAAAAACAGAGACAAAATACAGGTGGGTCCTTATAGCTCTGCTAAACTTAGTTTCCAGTCAAACTTTTGGCTTCATCTGTACATCACTCGTCCATCTTCTTCACTGCGGTAACATAGGTTTAATCCATTTGGCGCTGTGACGCAACTTACTGCTAAATATGTATTGTAGGTCAGCTTCAGAGGAAACCATGCTAAGTTCCTTTGACCAAGGATAAGCGCGTGTCATGTCCCAGTTGGAAACCTTTCCAGTAATCCTCTCCTCTGGCATATTGAGTAGGCAGTTCCACACTCGGACCATTCCCCACCACCGCCTCATCTCGCCAGGATCCCAACCCTGTATCTCCTTGGATAGCAAGACAAAATGTGCAAATATCAGTATTCCCAGAGAGCAACAAATTGCTCTTTTCTGGTGGGTGTTGGATCCCAGCTGCTAACGTCAATACTGAACGGACCCAGGAGTCGTACAGCTGGTTGGATGCCGAATAATCTGGATCTATATACCACTGTCAGTTTGCTGATTCTGGAGCTTAGAGTTCTACCGGCAGAATATGAGACACAACCAAGGTCATGCGAAGCGGGGCAGCGGTTTATGTATTATTACATCATATATAGATATAGCTCAAAGCTGACATATCATAGTTATTGTTTTTTTTCCAAAAACTGTGTGCTGGAGTCAGAGCCCACAAAAATTACATCAACATACGGATCACCTTATGAAAAAGACCTAGTATTCCAGGATCCCTACTACAATCTTAGAGTACATCCTGGCCATGTATTTATTATCCTCCAGGACACTATGTATAATATAATATATATAGTATAATGTATAGTATAATAAATGACTATACAGCAGCACTATGAGAATATTGTCCAGATCATTATAAGTATATACAAGATATATAAGTATTATTACTGTTATTTTTTCTTTTAACTGAAGAGTAAAGAAATTAATAGTCATCACTGACTTGCACTCTGTATGCTGCCTTACAGACTAGGCGTCTAGGCTGCACATGATTTTTAGTGGCAAAACCCCACTGACATTTCAATTTAATCCATGTCCAAGAACCCGGCCCTATTTGTTTATCTGTGGGAACGTGCAAGTATTAGATCAATAACACGCTCCTTGCATCGAGGTGCTCCTCTCACAGTGTGCTATGCGGCGAGCGCAGATATTTGTCAGGATTCAGACACCTAGGATTCCGTTACATGCCTCTCATCAATAATTCATGCCTTCCTTTAGTTAAGACATTGATTTCCCTTCTTTTCTTTCTTTCGCTTTTTTCCCTGCCTCACAGGTGAAGTTAATCTCAATTTTCCTGGTGAATCGATTGCAGTTAAAACATCTGTCCCAATAGTAAAGAGAGGCTCCTGCAATCCCTTTGCAATAGATGGCAGGAGCAGGAGGAAGATAGCCTAGCTAATAAATATAGGACAATGCAAATCCAGGACACGTCTGGGCTTGGGGAACCCAAGAGCCAGCCAGGGAGAGGAGGTAGCTGACAGGGGTGGGAGCCAGGCTGGATCTGACAGGGAGAGATGACTGGTTGGAGGCCAGAAGTGACTCTCTGACTCTTTCTCTATCTCTCTCTCAGCCTTCATCTCGGTCTCTGTCACTGCTGGTGTTTCTTTTTTTCTCGCTATCTTTGACACTGTCTCCCTCTCTCTCTTTCACCACCTCTCACTTCTTGTGTTCACAGCTCTTGCTTGATCTCCTCTGGTAAACATTGGGTGCAGACAGAGGTGAGCATGCTAGAATTGGGGTTCGGTGTGGGTTGAGTTTGCAGTATAGGGCCAGAACAGATTACTTATAACAGGGAACGAGACATGCCAAACACAGCACGAACACCACTGCTAATTCAAACTACTCCATAACACATTCATGAAACTCATACTGCTATCTTGACAAAAATACAAAATAAATACAGGTTTCAGGAGACTTCTGCAGGTACTGATGTTTTCTATTCTATGTATGCCATACAGGCCAAATTACTGTAGTTACTCAAAACAACAGAAGTAAATTTCTTGAAGCAATCATTATGCATAATAAAGCATTATGCATGTCCTGGCTGATAAACTACAGTTGTGGTCACGTGTAAATTGTGTAAAATATTTATTCCCCTTAACAATTGAGTTTCCAAAGTGTCATTAATTTAAGGATCTCCAAACAATGACTAAGTATTTCAAACTAATGGTGTCATTTTGCAAAAAAAAATACTTGGCACTGTGACAGTTATAATATATATATATATATATATATATATATATATATATATATATATATATATATATATATATATATATATATATATATAATCCCAAAAGCATTGAAATTCAAGAGATCTCTAACTACTCCAATGACTTATTATTAATAACGACCTCAGAATAATGACATAGTACCTTAAAGCAATGTGTGAAGCATTGTGAAGCAACAGTATTTCTGAATAATGACTCTAACTGCTTAACATTCCAAAATAATGACTTAACATCTCAACATAATAATTATTAGGAGCTGGAATATATTTTTTATTTTAAGTGGTGGCAATGGGCTTCCTTAGTTAACTGCTGTGCTTTTTTCCTGAGACTGAAAGATCTCTTTGTTTTTGAGGGGTACATGAGAGGATGATTTATTGCAGCTTTGGAGGGGGAGGAACAAGCAGGTGGACTGGCCTAGCATGCCGCAGTTGTTAGCAGGACTCGCTAGCACCCTGGGCCCTGGCGGCCGACGTGCTAGCAGCCCAGACGGCTGCAGCCTGGTTTGTTTTCTCACTCGGAGGACCAGTGACAGCTGGACTCTCAACTCATCTCCTCCCCACCTCCTTCCCATGCAAAACCTTGAGGAGTAACCTTAGCGTGCGCCTGTGTCAAAGAAATCTTTCTAGGCTCCGTTACGGCGGATGACACAACTGGCATTATTTCCTTCAGGGTCAAGTTGTTTTCGTATCTGTCTCGACGGGGATTCTCTCAGATTAGCTCCAGGTGGTTGTGACTGGTCTGAGTTTGCAAAGACTGGCATCCGCCAATGCGAGGTTACAGGAAAAAAATGATCTTTGTGTCAACATGAATCACTTTTAAAGAATACATATGCCAGAAATGATATCCCTATTGACATTCTTCTACTCTATATGACCCACACTGGCCTATGTAACAGAGTATAGCTTGTATAAATACTGTTTCCACCATACAGCCCTAAAACCACTGGCATAAAGTCCTGTTATTTTCAGTTTGTGGCCAGATTTCCCACTTGTCAATAGGAAATGGAGTTCAGGTTGATCGTTTTCCAATGAAGTGTTGAGTACACAATTGACCTATCCATGCCAGGAGCACAGATGCATTCCTCTGAAAAAACCGGTGGCAGGTTTAGACAGGTTTTTCAAAACTCCCATTCAAACTAATAAACTGTATCTTGATTTCTATTAAAGTCTAAAGAATTTTAAATGATATTTGCTTTGCATGCATGTAGAAGACCTTGATTAGGATAGGCTGGATGTAAATTTCTTTTTTACATAATTAAGCAAACGTTAGCAGGGTAGCAACTTTGGACCTGGTGATTCCTATATGGCATATATTGTAACATTGCAGTACGGTTTACTACCACAGCGAATGAGGATTTGCTGAATGCTCTGTAAAGCTGGTCGGAACTGTAGCTACCAAACAATGCATTTGTGGGTGGAGCATTTACAGGCCAATTGTGCACAGTTGTGCCAACTGTGCAACTGTGCTATCCTTTTTGTGCTTTAAATCCACAGGAATCCTGAAAATCATTCATCAAGAAGCAGTGCATTACCTTGCAACGGGGAAACCTGTTTGCAAGGCTTCCAAGACTGGATCTGTAGCCTATAAAGCGGGTGAATGGGATTATAAAAAATATGAAAGAAAATCTCACCTCAGTCATTCACAGAGCGGAATCCTTTAACAAGGGCAACCAATCGACACCCACTCCCCCTCATTGCTATGCAACTTCATTATGATGCAGGAGAGGTGTTTTGAATGGAGAGGTTGTAGAAAACACAGACAGGGGCATGATACACAGGCTGGGCCTACAGTAGCTGCCCCAGATTGTCTGGTCAACCTATCCCAGCTATATTTACAGAATAACCACACTGTCTTTGAAGAGAAGATCCACTTGCTGTCAGCATGTTTAGGGCTACTCCGTGATAGAACTGCAGCTGGCCTAAGACGGAACGTGTAAGTTGTGTAAGCTGTGGCGGCTCTAGGAGAAAAACAAATGGGGTGGTGAGGTGAGCGAGGCAACGTTTAGCTAAAATTAAACACGGGACTCTCTCATTATGGGCTGGAGGGAAAGCGACAGCGCCGCCGACGTTGGGGCAGCCCCTGCTGTGCTGCATGCTTGTGGCGATGAGACTGACCGGTGGCTGAGGCTGCGGTCGGGTTTGCAGCCGCATCATCTGGTCTCACCTCAGAATGTGCTTTTGAACAAACACAGCCTGCAAATGACTCCGAATACCAGCATTATATCAGTCTACCGTGAGCGCTTCTGAGAATCCGGACGTTTCCTGTGTTGTTTTGGCCAAACTATACTGGGTCCCTCAAGTCATTTCGCAGACGCGAGAGGGAAAAATACAAGGGAAAAGAGACAAGAACTCCGACGTGCAGTTTAGGAGGGGCTGAAAGGGTGCCCCTGAGTTAATAAGATGTTTACCTTTTGCTGAAAGCCCCCCGCTGCCTCTCACGTCTTAATTTCCAAACCACAATAATTACTAGTCGGCTTGATTAATTATGTCTCAACAATATGCTGCCCGCGCACACGCCACAAGGGCTAATTAACGAACAGGATGGGCTGGGACAATTAGCGCTCTTCTCTTTGCATTAGCAGTTACGGTTGCATGAATACTTTAAATGCATATTTCTGTGATGCTCTTAGTGAATTAAGATGCTGTGAATGCACAAAACCTCTACTGTGCCATAATGCAGGACTATTCACCCCCCCACTCCACTCCTCCTCCCTTTCACCTTCCTCTGGCCCAAATGAAGTCATATACATTAGGTCGTATGACGCTATGGAATGAGTTATTGGACCCCGTCAAAAGAGGGCCGAGATTCCAGCCATTTTTCCGTCCCCTCCCCACTGCTGTTCTTTTTTTTTCGTTTTCTACACAGTGGTGGCGGACACTCCATTCATTTTACCGGCTGCTCTCCAGGGGACCAAAAATTCATTTTAGATGCCAAGACCTACTGCAAAGGTCAAGCCCCACTGGACGCTGCCATTCATCACACATTTATTGAGGGCAACTCATTAGAAGATTTAAAACCACAAAACTAATTCTGCATTTTAAGAGAAGAGAATGCTCTGGACGGGCAAATTTGATTCAGTTGCCTGGTTGGATAGCTGGGCATTGGCATGCCTAAGCGCCAGTCTGCTTTGAGTTTTGAACCACAGTTTAGTGCTGTTTGGTCTTGGGAGCTCATTAAGGTAGATGATTGCCACAATGTGAATTAGAATGCCGGGCTGCTTCTCAGCTGGGATTGAGACGCCAGACATCAACAGAGCACGGACACCATTTTAAAATCGTCCATCAAACGCATGATAAACAGCTGTCTGCTGGACCTGGATCTGCCGTGGACCCACTCATATAATCATGCACACTGCAACAGGAATGCCAGCATAAACACTTTCAAGGCTCATTCATTACATGATTAGGGTTTCATTGGAAAGAACTGGTCCTGCTGGAGGATCTTTGACTTCTTCCATCCCTGCACCTTCTCCTATAAGGGAATAGTCAGATTTACCTGTCAGTGGAGCCTGTGCTCCTCCACAATGGCTGAGGGACGCTCACATCCTTCTCGGCCTCCTCTGTGTGAGTCTGCTCTTCTTTTGTCCACTGCACGTTTCGGGCAGCAGATGTGATGTGATGAGGCAATGTTCAATCCTCTGACCGCTGTTGACTGGCCACTATCCCTGCTTCAGGAGAATCCCTCCACTGTGGACAGCGGGCACCCCCTTTACTGCCCCAGGAGGAGCTGCTCTCTCTCTCTCCCTCTCTCTGTCACACACACACAGACATATACACTCCTCAGCCACGCGCTCTCCGGCCCCGCCCTCCCTCCGCTCCGCCGAAACACACACAGGCGGGTGCAGGTTGAACGGCGTGCAATTAATTAATTAATTAATTATCTGTTTATTTATTCACTGCCTCCCGCGCGTTCCTTTACATACTGGTCCCTTTGTCACTTCGGTAAACGGCAGAAACGCACGCGCCCCTCGCATCCCACCGCCCCCCTCCACGAGGAGCCTCTATAGAGGGTCTATTATGTTCCAGCCCCGTCCACCTCCTCGGTGAAACACCAGAGGCTGCGGTGCTTATGCTTATGAAATATGGGCAGGCAACAATGGTCGCGGTGCCCTTGGCGGTGAGGTTCAGGTTGCGCTCACGTGCGCGTGCTGCTGTCCGAGCCCGTAGCTCTAAAATTCACGCGCTGTTTAGAAACCCGCCCGCCGTCCCCGCGAAGAAAGAGGCGAATATTCTTCATAATAACTGAACAGAAGACAACCTAAAGGCAAGCGATCCCCCCACCACCTCTGTTCTCCAGCAGTAGCACCTCGTCCATCCACTCCCCGCGGCGCTCCTCCCTCCACTACAGCTCGCACACCGCAGTCCACACATCACACACGCATCGCTCACTGTCCCTCCTCGCCGTCCACACCGAGACAAATGCCCAGAATACACGCTCTGTGACACGAAGTGTCAGCTTCTCGGGCCGTATATTGTCCGTTTTCCATCATCCACGCAACATTCCATAGGCCCCGCCCACCGGCTCCTCTGATTGGTGCAGGACCCTCGAGGTGTCTCCACTCCAAGGCTGCATTTAAAGTAAACACACGCACACACATCTGGGCTGCTGTGGAGATTTCAGCAGCCAGCTTCTTCGACCTTCGAGCCCCTGTAGGTGAGACCTGACAGCTGACGACACAGCAGCATTACAAAATCCTCTATACCGGGATAAAGTCTAGACTAAAGAAGAAAAAAATACAAACCCCCGGGCTGTTTTTTCCGAGGAACCCCTCTGCGAGAGCTTTGTGACAACACGGGGCCATTTTACAGCGGTACGCAATTTATATCAAGTTTATTGTTCAAGGTACGCCTGTCCTTTAATTTTAATTAAGTTTTTATCATAACTGAACAAATATAACACATACTCAACATGCCCTGTTTTAAATAAGGCGGAAGGCACTGAGTAAAATCACTGCCTAATAAGAATTCTTACACTGTGGTAAACTCGAATACTATTACTTATTGAAATAGAAATAGCAACGAAGATAACATATAAACCGCTGTTGTAGAGCCTGATTAGGTTCTTTAATTTCTCTTCACTGCCATCTTGTGTTCAAATGCGGAACATTGAAGGATTGCTGAACGCGCTGATGGACCTCGGACTAACCTAGTCCATTTCCACCTTTTCACACACCCCTTTATCGTCACTGCACACCTGCACTTAAATCCTTTGAAGAATTCTTTGAACTTCTCTACCGTTTGCTGTTGACAATGTTTCACTACATCCTACGCATATATATACACCAATTTAATATATACCAATTTACCAAGCATCTTATTAAGAACAGCACCTTGTTTCTGCACTTACTCTCCAGTTTATCAGCTCTATAATTACAATATAGGAACACTTTGTAGTTCTGCAGTTACAAACAGTAATGCTCGGTTAGCTCCTTTTTATTTTGCTCTTCAATGGTCAGGACCCCCGCAGGACCACAACAGAGCAGGTATTTTTTGGATGGAGGACCTCTTAGCACTGCAGTGACACTGACATTGTGATGGTATGTTAGCGTGTGTTGTACTGGTACAATTGGATCGTACACAGTGTGGACAAACTGGACAAACACTTAAAGGAGAGTATTTAAACATTGGACAGCGATACCTTGTTGGTTCACTTTGCAGATGTAAAGAAGGAGACAGTAGCTCATCTGTTGCTGCACACTTTGTGTTAGTCATCCTTTGGTCCTTCATCAGTAGTCACAGGATACAGCTGACTGAATATTTGTAGTCTGTGGACTTTTCTATATGGTAAGTGGATTTAATAAAATGGACAATAAGTGCAGAAACAAAGAGGTGTTCCTTATGAAGTGCTCAGTGAGCCAATGTTATTGTGTATGTATAAATGTGTTTATGTTGGTTTGTTGCATTACTGTTTTGTATGTTTACTGTCTGGTGTATTTATTGTATAGTCTGGACTTCACACTGTCATGTATCTGCACCCGGTCTTATATGCTGATGCTGTGTGTTGCACGGTGGGGCTTAAAGAACAAATATCATTCCAACATACAGTATATAATTTTGTGAAATGACAAAGGCCACTTTAGTTGCCATCTGTGGTGAGGTGCTGGGCTAAGATTTTCAATTTTGCATGCACAAATAAGTGCCATTACCAATCTTCTTAAAACACTAATTTGAAACACAGGTCATGGTCATTAATGTATTTCTAAACTATTGTGCTTCTCAGGGACCCCCAAACAGTCCACTGAGAAAAGGCAACAGATAGTGACATGCTGTTTAAGTGATCATTTCTTTCTAAAAAAAGTAATATAATCTTTAATTATACTATTAAACTAGTACAATTTGACATATAAAGCAATGTAAGACAATATGTAGCGAGATTTTTCTTTCCCAGGCTATAGGCTAGTAATTCCACAGCCATTTGAGAGAAGTAATTAGTAATTTGTATACAGAGCAATAAAAATATAGCATGTTATCTTTATTAAACTAGATAACCAAACAGGAGCCTGCCAGCAACTGATCTAAGGAACATGAGTTACACTGATGGTCTGCTCTTCTTCTACTTAGTCCACACTTTTTATAGACACTCCATCACCAGTTCCATTTCTCTTTTCAGAGAATGAGCAAAAATAGTTTGGTTCTGAATAAACTCATAACAATCAGTGCTTGGTCACCAGGAGTTCCCAGAACAGCTCTGAAGTGCTTTGGTATATATTCTACATTACATTCTACAATACATTTGTTCAAATTACCCATATGTGTAACAAAGCCACCAGCCCCCTCACTGTAACGGTCAGGCATTCAGGCCTGAGCCATCCTCTGAGTGGATGTCACACATGTACTCATCCACTTGTTGGAATATAGTGAAGGATGACTCATAGAATTATTTTTCACATTTCTACAGACCAGTGCCAATGGTTGCTGCCACTGAAGTGTCCGTTCGTCCCTGTAATGAGGGGTTTATGCACTAAAACCCTGATATAATATTCCTCTCCTTGTAGTTGTGGACAGACTGTTCTTGCTGATACAGCCTGATAGTGTTTTGCATTGACGTTTTCAGCACCCTGAAGAAGTGTTGCTCTTCTGCTTATCCTTAAATACACAAATGACTATTCTATTTTTTGCTGACTTTTCTGTAGCTGTAAATGCAGATGTCACTGGCAAATTACAAGATTGATTACTAAATGGTCTATGTTAATTTCCTAATAGGATCATACAGTATACAACTGCAGTACCCATTTGGAAGGATCAGCAATTGGTTTGTCTTTCCACTAATTCATTTAGGTTTCTTTTACCCATCTGTACAAAAATATAATTAAACAGAACACCTGTTTCGGAAGTACGACGATAATCACAAATGTAGAGGACTTCTTAGAGATAAAACCAAGCTGTTTTGTGTGAGATATTCACAGCATACCCTCTCATAGTCAGATTTTCCTCCAGAAGGGGTAAACAAAAAGCTAAGCAATAGCTGAATCTATCAATAATAGGACCTTTGTATTCCTTTCATCTTCATCATATCCCCAGTCTGTCCTGGAGCAGTGCTGAACATACTGTCAAACAGGAAATTGAACCATTCTTGGAGAAGATCACTATCACACCGGACAGTTAATAGCAAGTGGTATGGGCCGAAGGCTTCCTTTGATTTTCTACAAGGAAAAAACTATCCATATGTATCCATAAAGGGTATTGTTATGATCTCCGTTAACTCCACGATTTTGACATTTGACTCTAAGATAGCACTGACTGAATACCAAATACCTGCACCGGAAAAACTAACATTGAATACTGAATTAAAAACAACAAAACATTTTATATCAACGTGTCTCATTTTATTATGTACATCAGCTTTTATGAATGATAAAGAAGTTCGGAGGTAATTCAAGACAGCAGCCTTAATGATGATGTTTTAAATGTCCATTGATCTTTGCTGGTGAAGTTGAGGTTTTAGCTGCTGTTCATTGTTTCTAAGACAGTTTAAAACTATTCCGTAGTTTAATTAGCAGTTAATGAAAGTGGCCCACTTCCTCTTTAAAAGGCTACTTTATAAAATCTTTACATCAACATTAATATACCCAATAATTCCTATGTGTAAAATATTTAATTGAGGGTTGGTCCCTTCTAAAATCATCCAGTCATGCAGGATGTTGTTCGTATAGGCCACACCTGTTCAACTAGTTCAGCTAGATTTTGGAGTCAGCAGGTACACTTTCTCTAGGAGTGAATCTATTCCCCATGCTTTATGTTTTTCTTCAAAGCAATCCGCATCTTGCAACAGCTCAATGTCACAGGCTTCCCCTGGTGGGCAGAAAGACACCACAGATTAAAACTCTCTATGATAAACTGTATATGACAGTTTCACTAAAAATATCCCTTCACCAGTTAATAATTAGCTCCATATAAATGAAGAACGCTCACCATATAGGGTTCGTACAACCTCTTCAGGTACAAAAAAAGGTGGGCCTGGAGTGTGAAAGTCAATATGAGTACATAGAAATGATAGCACACATGCTTATAAGAGTGTAAAATGAATGTCGGAACATGATAAGTCACATGTATTACTACCTTTGTAGAGTTCAGGGTTGTATTCTAGTGTGTCTAGTAGGTATCTGCAGTCCTTGTCCATTAACGACTTGATGAGAGTGGCATACCTCAACGACAAAATCAGAGGATGTACAGTCATGAAATGAGTTCCAAAATACGAGACTAAATTCTGATGCTACAATTTAATGACTACCTCCAATAATAATAATGGTTTGAACAAGTGCTATCATGATTACAGATGGCACTTACGGGATACCCCTGGATATTGGAGGAAAAACAATATCTATATTTTGTAACTAATTTAAGTTTTTGGAAGTGATGTTTTTTTCTGACACCAATGACAAAATTCTAGAATCCTACCAATACCACTATTCTCTTACCTTAGCACATTTGTAGGCCTTTTTCTACTACATACTATTCACATTCTTTTTACTATAATTTACTGTTATCATAGTCAATATTTGGGAGTATACATTTAGGCAATATACGTTTGGGCTCATAGACAGCCACCTAGATTTAGATGACCTTTACTATTGAATCATGTATCAGCGGATACTCAATGTTTTAGTATAATTATCATTATAGAAAAAGTGTTATTATGCCATCTTTATTAATGATGTATAACTTACTTCGGCCTGTCACATGGGTTTATGGCCACTAGAGAACCTCTATCCCAAATCCCACCAAACTGGCCTTCTACAGCACTGCAGGAACAGAGAGAGAGAGAGGGAGAGACAGAAAGAGCGAGAGAGAAAGAGAAAGAAAGAGAATAAGAGAGTCCACATCAATTATCTCAGACATGTTTCATGTCCTAAAACTGGAAGGCATAAGCTGTACCTGGAGAACTTGTACAAATCACACTGATAGATGGAGATCTTTCCGTCGGAACTCTGTGAACAGAGAAAGTGCATTAGCTGAGTGAGCATGACTCAGGACTCACAGAACAACTATCTTCATTGTGACAAATTACATCATGATGCAGTTTTAGTTTACTGTAGGTATTGTTGGTGCTTCTGGAACACTGACCACTGTTCCACAGAAAAAGAGGTTTAAACCAGTTATAAAGACTGGACTGCATAGCAGGTATCTGACTGGATATTAGCTCATGATGTTTTATATATATATAAATATATAAAATGTTATCTTATATCTCTCTGGAAAACGTAGAGTAGATTGTTTTTGCAATTTATTGATTCATGATACAGAAGCAAGCTTATGTTTAAGTCACTTTCATGAAGGTCCTTTTTTGTATTTCAGTCATTAAGTAATGTTTACATATGCCTACTAGCTTGGTCACCCCTGATCACAACAAGCTAACAGGCTGCAAGGGTAAAGGCGACCGTATGGTCCTGAGTGCTGCTACAAAATGCATAAAGAATATCCTATGAAAAAACTGAAACTAAAGTGAAAATCACTGTCACGGCGTGACACCAATAGCAGCATACTGGTACTGTCGACATAACACCCATTGCTAATCATAGTAGCACATTTCTCTCCACAGTAGCTTCTTTAATTTGTCTTGCAGCTACATCCGGGGAGGTGTTCTGACCTTCACATTTATACTAGTGTTTTTCAGGTGGATGTTAGGTACAGAAGTACCCAAACTGAATACATGATTCAGTGCCAGCTGATGTTTAGTACGTGTTATTTTTAAGTTTAATCCGTCCAGTGAAGCCTGTAATAAAATATGGAACCATACAGAGCAAATCATTTCTGTTCATGCGTCTTAATCTTCTTCACAGCGGAACTCCAATAATACACAGTGTGATAGATTCAGGTAATATTTAATACTGCATCCATACAAAATTAGGTATGAGGACATGAATGCTGAGAACAGCATTTTAATTGGGTGTTTGCTATTTTTTGATATTAGATGAACTTTTCAAAGTTCAAATATATATATATATATATATATATATATATATATATATATATATATATATATATATATATATATATATATATATATATATATACAGATTCTGATTTAACAAAATGTGAAAAGACCACCAGGCATACCTTAAAGACCTTTGCTCCAGGTATAGCTGGCACTGTCTCTTCTTTACACTGTAGTCCATGTTCTTCAAAGAACTGCTTTATGGCTTTCTCTGACAACTCGACCCCAACGATCACGTGACCCATGTCAGCCAACCTGAAATAGGTAAGAACGTCTAACTGTAGGAAAGTTAAACAACACATACTGTACATCCAGCTTAATCCTGATTTGATAACTAGGCTCAGACAAACTGACCACCTACCATTTCATGTCTACGGCCTTGCCACAGAGAGGGAAAAAGACCCTTACTTGCTGTCGTCCACACATCATTTGATCTAAATTCTTCTCCAGCATTCTAAAAGAGGACATTATGATTATGATTAAATGAATGTCAGAGAATCTAACATTTAAGCAATGTAAACAGCAAATGTACAAGTACATGTATAAACAAAAGATGCAAACTGAATGATTGTTGAAAATCTTTATTAACAATTAATTATGAGTGAGTTTTATTTCAACTTCATACAGAATAAATTCTGTTTTTGTGAAGCACTAGGCTCTAGGAATACAAAAAATGTTACTTAAGATTTTTTTTTTGTGCTAACGTTCAGCGTTATTTGACATTCCAATGTCATTTTTCACCCCTACATATAAATATCAAGATTTTGCCCTACCTTGACACGTTTTGATGGTGTGTTAAAGATGCCTAGAGATATATTGTGATGCCAAGATTGTGACGCTAACCAGCTAGCCCTGTCACGTGATACCACTTTGTACCTCAAGAGGCGATAGTAAATCACTCAAGGGCTAAGTTTGAATTCAGTCCAACATGAGAGGATGAAGAAGCACTTCTGCCCTGACCATGTATTCTAACCTCTTGTCAATAATGCTGAAGGTCCTGCTTCCGGTTCGATTATTTAAGGACCAGAAGCCAGTGAAAGAAACAGTAAACGATGGTGGCTGACATTTTTGGCTTTTCGAGTGACGGTCGCCGCCTGTTCCCAGCAGGAAACCATGTTTGATAGCAACAAAAGAGGTGATTACCCTTAACAACAAGTTGAACAGTGGTGCTGATTTCCACTGCGACACATACTGATAGCAAATAAAAGGATAAAGTCTGATGCTGATGCAATGTTTCTTCTAGACTGGATACCACAGCTTTCTGATGACATGTTCTGTTCTTTGGAGTATTAATTTTTTGCATCAAAGTGATTCTTTAAATCTTGTTAAGTTAGTTAAGAAAATTGCATGAGCACAATTTTAGCTGTTAAAATGCTTATTGTTAATAATAAAACAAAACAAGAAATAAAAAAGTGTCATTATACTTTGCTCTTTCTAAAACAACAGATGAGGTAAAGGCAGGGCTGGAAGATTAGCCTAAATGATTTTATGTGAAAATCACAATTTAAAATAGTGAACTGCTAGAGATGAATATTTTTATTTTTGTCCTAAATATTCCATCTTGCCCTAAGTCCTAAGTATTATTAGGTCTAATACTGATCAGAATTGCCTGCTAATTGCCCAAAATAACAAGCCTGTATCTCAATTTATAGAAAATAACTGCAATTTTTAAAGGGCAGTTGCAACACTGATCAGAAAAATCACATTAGATCTTCTGACCACATTGTTCAGCTCTAAGAAAGGGGGTGAAAGGACATTACTGCTGAAAGGGTTGCTGCCGACGTGTGGCATTATAAACTTTTTGAATATCGAAGGCAGTTCCTTGTAGATATAATAATTAAAATCCAAAGCTGCCCTTACCTATGAATGTGTGACTGGTGGAAGCCAATCCTGCCTTCAGTCCACCTCTCCTCCCATTCTGCTGGTGCCATCACTCTGTCTGCCTGGGCTGCCATCTCACTGGCCTCTGCAACTCTCAGATGGGTCTTCTGCAGCTGGTCACTTGTATACAATGGTCTGTAACTGAAAAGCAAATAGGCTCAGCTGTTGAAAAGCTTAATTCTGAACCTTAGGAATGTTAATCATAGGCGAGGAACAGGTCATCTTTTACAAAAACTGACCTCGGGTATATAACGCCAGTAACTGTACACTGGTTGCGCGCCACAGCTGGTTAGAGTTAGTCGTGTAACAGAGTGCAATGGGCTGGCTATAATAAACGAAACACGTGAGAGCTGACCACCCTTCCCCCTCAATCATATGACAATGCAATTTTCAACTCAGCGAAAAAACAGTACATGCATTTACCACCGAAGCACTGTTGTATATCTAAATGTTGGAGCAACACTGTAATAACGACAAACGTACAATAATCAGCACACCAACAACACAACATAAAATTACAGCTGCTACTGCTAACCTGGTCGGTCTGATGTATGAGCGATACTTTAGGTAATAGTCTCACAGGCATGTATTGGCATAAGACGAGTGTGCAATGTATTGTGTGAACCGGTATGTTGGATTTTCGGATTTATTTGGTGAGATAAAAAAAACTTTGACTTACCTCAATTCAGCGCCGGCTAAAGTTCACAGATAGAGGAAGAGGAAGAGGAAGAACCGCTTGGGCAGAGGGCGGGGAATCGACAGAACTGGTTGGACAACATGCGGAGTCTGGGGAAAAACGAAGGCAGAGTGGGCGGAGTCTCTGCTGCCATAAGCTGATATTCCTGTCTGTCCACGCGGGTCCCGCCCACTTTTCAGGAGCAAAGGTAGCAATGTGCACTCACAGAACTCAGTCATAAAATGCATTCGTTTGTAAGGGTTTCTTTTAATCCACGTAACGTTACACACAATCTGCTGCTTACTGAAAACGACTAAAAGCTTCTGTGTATTATCACTAAATAAAAATAACAAGCTCTGTTACTAGCCTTTGCTCAACTCTTAACATGTAGCCTAGTTACATTACAGTGCAGTGCATACTTTAATAATGATATAATCCTTTAACACAGATGTAATTAATAAATGTTCATTAATAAATGTTGTTATTGGCTATAGGCGGATATCCGCGTCAGGACTCTGTGGTCTGATTGGCTGTTGCTACGCTACTAGCTGCCGTGTAAACAAACCCAGACCACTTTGGAGCGTGGTGCGGTTCTGAGGAGATGCCTGAAGTTCAAAGTTGGGAGGAGATGCCAAAACTGCTCAAAGAAACGGTGAGAAATGTATTTTATGCAGTTGTAAACCTTTAAAAGAATTGAACTTCATATGATAAGTTCAGTTCAGTCAAAAGAAAGGAAGAAGAAACGTTTATGATAGGTTGTAAGTTGGTTAAGATACGCACCGTGTCTGAAATATTCCCTACACCATACACTCAAACATGTGGATCACTATCTAGAACCCTATTAAAGGGAACAGAATTTGTAATAAGCCATTACTACTTACAAACAACGTAAAGGATTACGGGTATCCTCTACTTACTACTGTATCAGCTGTACACAACGTAGTTACTTAGTACACTGTTTCCAGAAACCACCACAACTGATGGGCAGGAACATACATGTTACCAGGAACAACAAACAAGTAAAAAATGAGATTGATTTAGACATTATTTATTGAACTACACATACAGTCGTAGTGTCTCTCAGTATGGGGTCGGGCCACCATATTTACCACATGCGTACATCTCAGCATGAAGTTACAGTGGTTCCTAATAGTGTCCTGTAATAATCCATCCCATGCAGCCTGAATATTCTCACACAGTTGCTGCAGATTTTGTGTTAGGAGTGGAAGTGGAGTGACACCAGGTCCTCTGGACGAGTGACGTGTGACAACAAACCATTGATCTTGGCATTGACCACAGTGCCTCCACACTTCTGAGCAGTGGAGGACAGTAACGATGTAAATGTAATGCCTTTTTTGTGACAATTTGTTGTGACTTTTGACTTGTTTGTGCATAAAAATGTAACATGTTGAAACGAAACAAGCATATTCATGGATTTTAGCATCCACGGAAATGTCCATTGCAGGCCTGGACTACATCAAGGACCACCTGGAAGGCAGGTACAGCAGGATATGGTTAATGCAAACACTGAATGACAATCACACATCAAAGCATTAGTAAACAGATCAAACATACTCTTCCTGACTTTGTGGGTAAACAGACCACAACATAGAAATATGTACACATGCACTTGTGACTGGAACATTTATACAAACACTATCATAGTTTCATAGTAAATGTGTTTGGCTAGTTTATATACAGAGCCCTACAGATGCAATATAGTAAAACTTAAACCAAAACTTTACTCCTTTGCAAAAAGTTATTTTATAGTTCTACATAATCGAAACCATTCTGTGCCTATAATCATTTGAATAGACATCAGTGTCAGACTAATTATTGACCGTCTGTTAAACGATTGGTGAACTGAGAGTGACCGTCTTTACACCTAAAATGAGTCCTGTTCCAGAAATTATAATATGGGTCTAGAGCCATAATAAGTCAACTACTTTTATTTTCCATACTTAAGTACATTTGAAAGAAAAAACTTTTGTACTTTTATTTAAGTGGAGGTCTAAAGGGAGGACTTTTACTTTTACTGGAGTAATATTTAACCTTGGGTATCTCTACTTGTACTATCTCTAGTGGTTTGTGCACTTTGTCCTATTCTGCACTAACACTATTGCAGTCTTTGATGACAAGGACCGTTGTCGTAACAGTCTGCATGCAAGTAGTCCCGTGTTGTGCATTTTGCCAAACGTGTTGGCACTAGCAGGAGAAGTCATTGAGTCCATCACTGCCTGCTGAATGTCCACAATTGTGTCTGTTGGGTCAGTCAGGTAGGGCAACGGGCCTGTCCCTGCTTATGTCACATGTGGGGCCGAGCGTGATATTTGAATAATTTGCATGTCTCACAATGTCAAACCTACACACCAAGTTCCATTCCTATCGTTTGATTCCTTTTGGGTGCAGGTATTTGTGCAGCTACTGTTTTGAAGATGTAGTTTGATTGATTTAGTGGAAGTGAATGTAAGTATATAGCTGGGTAACTAAGCTCAGAAGTCTAAAAATAATCATATTTCTTTGTGTATTATGCCTTCAACAGGTAAGTTTACCCCCTCCAGGAAGATGGGACTGGAATGATGAAACCCAAAACCTGGAGTTCGTTTGGTAAACGGCTCATTAAGTGGTCTTTTACATGCTAATTTTTGCTAATTATATCATCTTGCAAATCGTCTTGCAAATAAAATCACCACCAATTAAGAAGAAACTGTTAACTGTTATTTTCCTGTTTGCAGTTTTAATACATCTGTGGAGATTAAAAAGAAGCGAAAAAAGACCACATCTACATACCAAGAGTCTTTTAGGAAGCATCTAGAAAGGTAAATCCATTCTTGATTGCACCGCTTATTGTTTTTAGTAAAACATTAATTTAAGACTATTTAAACTGGTATATTTAAAATATTCTAAACCACACCCAATAAAACTGAAAGATTTAAAATTAACATTTTTTTCTAAAATGCTAATATGAACAGAACATTATTTCGTATTTACATCAGGTTTTTGGCATCCCATAAATAAGATAAGATAATCCTTTATTGATCCCACAGTGGGGAAATTTGCCATGTTACAGCAGCACAGAGGGAAGAACAGACGTGTCAGGAAATATACAAGTAATAAATAAGATCTATATACAAAAAGTACAGAGAGATATAAATTAAATACTAAAAATTGAAATCCAGAAGACAGCAGTTTTATTGAACATAGTAGAAATGAAATAGACTACTGAGCTTTATTGCACATAGTAGAAACAGAAATAGACTACTGGGCTTTATTGCACATAGTAGAAATAGTCTACTGTAGAAATATACTACTGAGGGGAGCGGCTGTTATACAGTCTGATGACGGCCAATGACTTCCGGTAATTGTGGTCAGCAAATTAGGCATCCAAATCAAAGCTGTAATACATTTCTGTTGTTAATCTGTGGATTCTTAGAATGAAGTCTGTGTACAAATATTCATAGCTATGCAGAACTAATGGGGAACAAATTACCTGAATGTACTGTGATGTTAAAGAATCTCACACAGCAAGCCGTCAGCCAGAGGAGGGCACTGTGGTCTGAGGAAAACCGTGGGACCAGCTGAGCTGAATGCCTACAAGGTTGCTGTCAAACGCTCACAGAGTGGCTCAGTTAGCATTGAGCATGTTAAACGTAAGTCTCACACAATTTGCTGCTTATGCAGATACTGATGATAAAGCAGTTCCAATATTCAAGAGTTACACAGTGCTGTCACATTCGTATAGTAACTCATAACGAGTTGGTAATGTCTATTTTACAGAGGTGGCGGTCTCTTTAGTGCAGGAAAATGAAGAACTGCCCATTCCATTTTGCTTTATGACCGTAATAAAGTAAGTCATATTCCTTCTTTCTAACTTGTAAGTGAACATACCATGGTTAGAGACATTCTAATAGTACTGATGACTGGATTGTTTCGAGTGTAGGAGTAAAGAGATGGACGACTTCCTGGCAAGCCTTTTGCTGTACCTCTCATGGCACTTGGAGAGGAAAGCTCTGGAGGAGCGGCCCAAGGCCTTCATGGCGTGAGTCTGAAGTTAAGGATTAAGTGCTGTGTAAAAGAAGGCTTTGTTTAAAGGGATTACAAATAATCTCATGGCTTCTACTGACTACTGGCATGCAGTTTATCGCTAATATGTGTGGAGGCATGGAGCCATAGACCCTCAGGGAAACGGTATACTTTCAGAGATGCTGGTAACCCTCAAGTGTTGAGAATTATTATGTTTCATTTTGCTCTATTATTTAAATTATTGAAATACATATTTTGTTATGTCAGAAATAATGCCCTTATTTGGGTTGTGTTGACATCAAATACATGATAAAAATATAAAAGATAAAAGATAGTTCTTCTTTCCAACTAAAAAATACTGATATCAAATTTGAACTGTTGAATATAAATGTATATATCTGTAAAGGAAAAGAGCAGGACTGCTGCACATTCAGCTAACTGAGAGTTTGATATAGATGTGTCTTCATTACAGCATCAAGTATTTTAATGAAGTGCAAACCACAGTAGTGCTGGCACTGACCTGACCTACTGCACTGGTGATGGCTAATTGCAAATCTGGATTAGTTAACAGCATGGTCATCTTTCTCTTGGCTGTCGCAGGGAGCATAGTGTGACAGAGAGGCAGGTGATGGCAGAGACAAGTGCTAAAGTGGACCTGGCCAAGAAACACCTGGCCTTCTGTTACTCCTGTCTGGTGTTGGGGCTGGGCATGCCTCAGCATCATCACATGGCTTGTGGCAGGTCAGTGTCAACTTTGAATACTTAGCCTATCACAGCCTGTTAAGTTTAGATCTGGTGACTTGTATAGGCTCACCATGTAAAAAATGAAAAATCAGAACTTGTGGCTGAATTAAGGTCATTGGCAAAAGGGCAAATAATTTAAAGATAGCATCACGTTGGTCACATGTGCTGCATGTTTATCAGATCAACTAGGATGTGAAATGTGGGTAATGAAAAGCATGCTGTCTATGCTATTTATAGCATCTTGTGTCTGTTCAGATAAAAATCCCATGTACGGGTGGCATGATGGGAGGGGGGTATTTTTCATTTTCTGAACAATTCAATTATTAAGATCTAAACAAAACCAATTAGAGCAGTTTGACATTGGATCTTTTCAGAGAATTCACTTGCTGATTTATTACAGTGGCAAACACTGGAATCAGGAGTTGTGATGTTGTGATATAAATATTTACTACTCAAAAGTTAGTAAATCAGTTAGTAAATCTGATAGAAATGTTTTTGGAGACTATTTTGTCTCACACCATTGTATACTTTACCATTGTATGAATGAATAAAAAAGGAACCTCTGGTTCCTATCACCACCGCAGACTCAGTAAATTAAAAGGATAATTTACATTCAAATGACAATGTCAATTTGCAGAATGTTCCCCTTTAAGAAGTACTTACGTTATACGTTACGTTTTCCATGTAGTTACTGAATAATAAGCCTTAGGGCACAGTAAGTCTAGGACTTTAAAGGGTTAATTGATGTGGCATTATGCTGCCCTAAAATTTGGAGGTTAATTAAGGATGTATCAAGCTCTTAACATATTATGGTTTATTTCAACAGGAGCAGAGTGTCATCCACTTACCAAGACAGGCAGCTCTATGAGGTGAAAACAAGAGAAGCTAACACATCGTAGCTGCACACACTATTATTTAGACAGTTTAAACTTGAAGCACCTGTATATGAGTCACTCTCATAACATTGTATAAATATTAGTTTGAAAAAACTAATTACTATTTAATTCAGGCAACTAGTATGTATTATACAGTAATTACTGTATAATTACTGTACAATTACTGTGTAATTCATACTATCTGCTTGTTAGTCTTACAATTAGTCCCTTTAATCTTAGAAATAATAAGTGAATAATAAATCAAGAGGACAGTTCTCATTCCTGAGCCAACAAATGGCTTTAGAAAGAGCTTTTAACCATATTAATGCATCTGATTGCACCAAAGGACCGCATGTTATTTGTGTTATGTGTGTTTCACTATGTTATCTATGTGCCAGTGTCTGTACAGCTTCTTCAGCTATGTGGCATGGGTTACCTTTGGAAGGAGGGACCTGAAGGGGATCCAAGCTGAGATTGGCCGCTTGTTCCGATCTGACACGTTTAATCCTGCCCTGAGGGTTGAAGAGGAGGAGCTAGTACAGGAAGAGAAGGAGCAAGAGATCACCCAGACAGAGGGCCAGTCTAAGCCTGAGGAGTCCAGACCAATTGTCCCAGCCAACAGGTCACTCAAAGCACCAAAGCAAACTCAACAGTCTGTAGAGATTTGCTAGTATTCTGTGGAGAGAAAAGTGGAATCCCAACTACTAAAATTAATTCAAGAGGGGTTCCAAAATCTAGCACATTCAAATAACATTCAAATAACATCAGATAAAGAATTGAACACTAAAAGTAATAAGCCTGCATGCTGCAGCAGAGCTTAAAGGGCACAGCGACAGCAGAATACATTACCAACAAGGTAGACCAAAGGTTACCAGGCTTTTGCAACTCACAGTCCAGAAGATGTAACCACCCTGATTGTTTAAAATGCACACATATGTAATACTATAACCAACTTTGGCTTGATTGTATTACATACTGCAACATTAATAAAAACAAATAACGTAATGAGATGGTTGCCACCAAGTGCTGGACATCAGGCTGAAGGGACAATTTTCTTTTTGAAAGATCCTGTTTGTACCCATTTATCTGTAATTAATTTTATAATAGCAAAAGTAGTTCAATGTTTTACTCTGATTGGACTCTGAAGTTCTTTCACTGTTTCTCATTTTAGTAGTTTTGGCTAGGAGGCAATGTTGTATCAGCATGCTTATGTATGTTTATGTTTCCAATGTTATCTGGAATATATCACATACAATATAATTCAATATAATTTGTGTTACTATGTAATACCAATCATTCTAATGCTAGCTTTACTGTATAAGCCAAACCTTGTATCTCTAAAATCTTTGCAGGAGAGGGAAAAACCATGTAAGATAATGGAACAAAATATATTTCTCATTTGGGCATTTTGCATTATTTCTTTTGGTTCATTCATTCAAATTCTTGGTAATACTTTACTGTAGAGAACTGTTCACAAAACTACATAACACCTACATAAGCTTGTCATGACAACTAACATAACCCGGCATCAATGTTTCTTAAAGCTCATTTCAAAAATGATCATAAAGGCTACTTTAACTAGATTTGATCCCAATTGTAAAATGTAATTTTATAGCAAATTACACCTACAGAAATATTCATTTATAAACATTTATGTAGGGTTATGTCAGTTGTCATGACTAGCTTATGTGGGTGTCTTACAGCCTTATGAACAGTTCCATATAGTAAAGTGTTATTGGATTTTCACATAAGGTAAAGGGCAACTGCCATTTTCCGTCTATTGTAATAAATAAAAAAGATACAAAGATGTGCTAATTTAATACAACTATGGTTCTGTTGTTTCCGCATGGCATAAGCAGTGCTTGTGCTGTAGAACTTCATCTGTGCAGGATTTACACTTTTATGGTTTCCTCTGCTGTCAGTATCACTCATTCACTGCCTCCCTGACCTCTGACCCAGGAAGTCTCAGCGGCGGCCGGCCCGGAGCAATATTGTGACCCAGCGCTCGCCTCTCATGGTGTCCCTTCTTCCCTCCCCGAAAGAAAAAGCCCCTCATCTGTTCCAGAGGTCCTGTGGCCACATGCAGCAGCCAGCTAAACTAAGAGAGACTGAGGTTTTAATGGCAGAGCTTAATCAACAGCTAGCTTCCCTCAGGTGACAAATTGAGTTCCTTCTTTATTGTCACTGAGAACAGGATAGTATCATTCTTAAATGTTTCCTCTTACCCCTTCTTTATCCCACCTCCTTCATCACTGTACCCATCCACCTCTTCTTTCAGCTTTGGTGTACTAGGAAAGCCTCTCAACCAGTTTAGTTACACCACATTGATGCCTCATGGAGCAACAGACGAGGGTGAAGAGGGAGACAACGAGGACAACAGTGACGAAAATGAAAGCACAGTGGACCATGGAGCACAAGTTATGGGGAGCAAGACCTCCTTCACAGGCCGGAGATCCATCACAGCAACAGCAGGCAAACACAGCAGCCTAAGCCGGGCTAACACTTCCAGAGCCACAACAGAGGTGCTATCATCAGACACGGAGTGAACCTCACTGATCTGTGTGTGTGTTTGTCTACACTGAGCTTTAGACTAATTATTTACATTAAAAACATTTTTGTTGAGTTTTAAATACAGAGTGTACAGAGAGAGTGTTAATAATGACACATGTTTGCATTTTTATTAGGTATATTAACAGAATGAGGCATTGTTTTATCATTTTAGTTTTAAAGTTTGTAACTAAAATGTATGTTTTTGTGGTTGAAAGATACATGCAGGGCATTAATCAAATCACAATAATCTCAAGAGAAAAACTTATGTTTTCAGATTTTACTATTTTCGGCATCTGATATAGAAATCTTAGAAAGCAACATAAATAAATGAATAAAATAACCATTTAAATAAAATGTCTATATATATGTAAATTGGCTTTATACACAAAATGGCTTGCATTGTAGACATCACTCCAGGTCCCTGCCACCACCACTGTAAAAAAGGCTTTGATTTGTAAATTCTTGTACAATCAACCATTTCACATGAAACCTCTAAAATGACTTACATCTGACTGTTTACAGACTGTTTACATCTGAATAACTTATATGTACAGACATTTTTGAAAACAATTCTCTTTTAATTAAGATGCACTACCACTGAGTGGTGCTGTAATACAATGTTACTAAAGTCATGTTAAATAATACATACATTTTATCATTTAAAATATTAAATACTGATATACAAATGACTGACTTTTGGTTCATCAATCAGTATATCAGAATGTAGCCCATGTGGCAGATGTTGGTGCCAGAATATGTGTTGGCAGCCTTCAAGAGTGTAACTGAGAATAGCAGAAGGAGCTTTGCCATCACCCTAATTGGCTGGGTAATCTGGGACGCTGTGGCCAGTAATCTGGGTCTGGATAAGCCTACCGAGGAGAGCAGTGAAGTGTGTGTGCGTGTGTGTGTGTGTGTGTGTGTGTGTGTGTGTGTGTGCACTTCTTTGTTGTTATTGTTGTTGTGCATGTGACTGTGTGTGTGGATGGGATGGTTTCTGAGTGCATGTGTGACATCTTCATGATCTGAAATCTTCAGACAATACTGAGTAATGCCAGTCACAATGACTGTTATATAATAGCACATGCTTTGTGTATTTGTTTACTTTATTGTGCCACTTTTTCAGGGAATATTGAAAATTAGTACATGGAAAATAGACTATGGCTGTAGTTTATCTAGCCTGCTGAATATAGTACGTGTCCTGGATCCTCCACCACGTTTCATCATTTATCCATTAGGGGGAGACAGCACATACAAGGTACAGGTGAACGAGGCTGAAGTTGGTCTGCGGTTGGAGAGCCTCTTAGTCGACTTTTCCATTCCACCTTAAAAGGCGCAGCTCGATTCAGTAGTCTGGAAGTACAGGCGCCACTAACGACTGCACTATTTAAGGTGGAAGGGGAAATTCGAAATAGAAGCAAACTAAAGCTTCGTGGACAAACGCTGAGCAGACAGCCATGCCAGAAAAACTGTTCATTAATACTGTTCAGAATATTTAATGTGTGCAATAAAGCTGCAGCAACAACAAAAGTTGATCTGTCCCTCATGCGTGGGGTAATCTCTAATTCACTGACATCCTCAGCAGTTAACCTTAGTTAAAAGAGAGAGAGAGGAAACAAAACCCCCGTTTTTACTCCACGCCGTACTCCCCCCTCCCTCCTCCACCTCCCGTCTCTCTCTGACGATGCGCCCATATGGTCGGTGTATCTGTCAATCATTGGCCAGGCTCTCCCTCCTTTGACCTGCATTTGTGCTCCGCTGCGCGTTCGGCACTGAGGACGGGTCCCTGTAAACGCGTGGACGCGGCCAACTCGTCACCTGCAGGACTTCTGCAAAATAGAGAGTAAAGATTAGGACTGCTTAAACTCGCGGCGGCTCGAGGAGAACGTTTCTCAAAGAAAACAGGAGGAGAAAAGAAACCCATGTGTAGGGAACAAAGTGCGCGCGGAGGACTAGTGTAGCGCGAAAGCAACACGTATCCGGTGGGCTCGCGCTCCTGAGTGAAAGGCAGAGGGAGAGGGAGAGGGAGAGAGACAGAGAGAGAGGGGCCGAGGTGGGCGACACAGCGGGAGAGTTGCTGTGAAGTGGAAGCGGGATTTTATTATTTTCTGTCGTGTTCTGCTCGAAGCCGCCCGTTTTCCCGAGGAATTATGAGGAACATTTGGATGCTATTGACCCTCGGCTTGACTGCCTTTCTTTCGGGGGAAAGGGTGAGTTTCAGCGGCGAACAGCAGCTCCTTTTCTCTCTGGGGGTCGAGTAGCTGGTGGGAAACTCTTCAGCTGACGGTGGCGGTGGTTGGCACTGCCTTCCATGTTGGTCTGCACTCTAACCCGTCCTAGTTTATTTACTGCTTCTGATTTCTACTTTTACGTGCCTTTAGGAGGCTGTAGTAAGAGAACAGTCTTAGCTGATCTGCTTTGTAGCGGTAGCGACATTAACACTCCGTCTGCTGTACCGTCTTTCAGCACTTTGATTTTTGAAAAGTCAGGATTTCTCAGAAGGTCATGTAGACTAAAAGGACCTTTTCTGTCAGCATTACGACTCAAACACATGAGAGAAACAACAGCAGACAACACCTGCCCAACTTTTCGGTGGTTTGTACAGGCTTAAAATGTATCCTGTGTGAGATACTCGATAGTTTGTTGTTATGTGAAACAGCCCAGTGCGGAAAGTGAATGATTACTAGGCGTTTAATTTGCCTACCGAATGGTCTCAAATGACTAGTAGCTCTCACTGCGGATGTTGTCACGAGACGGCGGTTTGGATTTCTCTTTCCTCAGACTGTTCATTCGCACATATTCAGTGGGTCTGAGACTGCTGTTGGTCTGTGAACCGTCTATGCCAGTTAATCAGCCAACCCTGTTGTTCATTTTCCAGCCGGAATTTATAAATTGAGCGAGATAACATTCTTAACATTCTTCCCTGCTGTACTCTTTTGTCTTTTTAAAGCCTCTCCTGACTGTCCATTGTCCTTTCTTTGTCTATCTGTTAACCTGAATTATTTCACAGGTGCTGACAGGTACCTGGTTATTAGAAATAGACTGGTTGGCAGACAGAAGTCAGTCTTATTTTTGAGAGGACATAACTCTCTTTTATAACTCCATGTCGGACTGAACGATTTGGAGAAAATATCTGATTGCGATGTATCTGGCTAATATTGCACCTGTGATATCATTTGCAGTTATTCTCTATAAATAAGGTTCTGTGTTTTTGGCTGGGGTGACCAGAATATTCACCCCACTGTGTGCATTGTTCCAGCCTTCCAGTAAGTTGTGGTTGTGATGTCACCACACATGGAGGTTTGGTTACCTCTGATTGGTCTAACTCACCTACAGCCAGTTCACAAGCAGCTCTGCATTATTAGGTTACATTTCCCCACTTAAAACTTAAAGCAGCTTTGTTTATTGTGAAGCTTATATTTGAAGAAAAAATCACATCTCTTGTGATTTCAAAATTGCACTCTATTAAAAGAATTATTACCATGTAGTGATAAATATCTTGTAATCCATATCACTATTTGTCTGACTAGCTTTCAGCGTTTAGCAATGAGAACTGAATGACTGCTTTAAAAAAGCTTGACTGTATATGTTGTAAAATAAATGATGACTACATCACTTATAGAATGCACTGATTTATAGAATGCATTAGTTCAGCATTTTAAGTCAGTAAGTGACTGTTAGAAAGTGACTGGTAGCATGTGACTTGCCCAGATGATATTTTATATGCCATTTACAAAATGTTTCAATGAGATCGTGTCTGATTTGCATGTTTACAGTGAGATCCCTCTGTGGTCTCACAAAAGCAGCATGGCAAAATACACATGATGAAATACACAGTTGAATGAAACTGTTTGTGATTATTAAAGATATGGGTACTAGGGGTCAGCTTCATATGTGCTGGCCAAAATTCTCTTGTGACTTTTCCATTTCTCCTAAAAGTCTTTTAAGTTGGAATGGAACTTCAGCCTTGTTTAAAGATGAATGTTGCCCAGTGACACTTTGGTTACTTAAGAAAGATATGTGTTCACATCCCCTTCAAAGCCTGGAGCAGTGTTTTTCCACCATTCTTCTTGCTGTTGCCGTTATGTGATTTTTTGAGGGAATACATATTAATGGTTATGCAACAGTGTAGTTTTGGAATCGGGCCATTTTACTAACCTCTTTGAATTTAAAGTGGGAAATATCTTTACAGACTTTAACAGGCAGGTCATGGCACTCAGTTATGTAGGCTGAATGGAAATTAAATTATATTTGAAATAAAACAAAAATTCAAGTGTGGACTTTAATATATGTTGGGTAAAGTGTTCAGGAATTATATTGTTCTCCCTTTTTCAGACTGTTCATATGTAACTGAACATTTAGCTGCTTTCTGCTGTTTCCATACCACATGTATGTTGTTATATTATTAGTTCTTTAATTAGAGGCCTATCGAATGGTCTGGGGCTGATTCTTCATGTTGAATTGTATTAGAAGAGTCTGACGCTCTTGTTTAAAGTATGAGGACAAAGAAAAAAAGTGTAAGTGAAGGCGGCCATCATTAGGATGAAAAATCAGAATGGATCACTGTACTCACACTATATCAAATAGACAAAGCTGTAGGCGTATCAAAGGAACCATCAATACTAAACTTGCAGGCAAAGGAGAATCATAGTAGTGGATGACCAAAGAACTGGTTGGCTTGTCATTGTAAATGATGTGACTGCTGTTGAATTCTGAAGTGTACAGAAGCAACATGACTGGTCAGATTTAGTCAGATATCAAGCATGGCCCTTCGTCTTGCTGCCAGACGAAGACCTGACACACGTTATTAAAGCAACTCATGACTAAAAGTGGAATGCTCTTGACTGGCAAAGTTAGTCACCCAGCATGAACTACACTGAACAGGCATTCCATTTACTGAAGACAAAGCTAAGTTCAGAAAGACCATAAAACTAAATATAAATATTATAGGACTGGCAGCCCATCACCAGGGAAGACAAAACATACCTAGGCCTAATGACGTCTATGTGTCTCGTCATCAACTGCAACTAAGTACTACAAGATGGAGGGACTATGTATAAACTATAAAATGGATGGGGGATGTATAAAAATAGCCTCAATTCCCTTTTGATTCACCTAATACAGATGCAGCTAGATACCCTGGAGAACTGTAATGTGCAGTATAAAAAGAAATATTTGATTTTGTAGCAGCGGTTTGTGTGATACAGCTTCAGGGCAAGCATTAACTGTGGCCTCTCACAATTAACCAACTGCGAAGTCCAACACAATAATGATTTATATTCCAGTCAGATATGGAGCCCTGTGTATTGTTAGTTACTGTCTGAACAGTTCTGGCCTCTACCAAGTTGCCCACATGCTTCCTCATAATTAATGTTCAAGTGACTTTAATTCAGTCTTATGTAATCCCATGAAATATCTCACATGCTATTATATTCAAATCAGTGTACAATATTGTCCCATAGTCCCATCAACTTTTTGCATCTCTTTAATAGAAGTATTTTGTTATAAAATATGGAGCACATTTACTTGCTGCTGCTGCTACTGTATTGTCAGGGGTGGTGTATGGTGTCTTCGGCTTAATGTTTTTAATGACCCATTATTTTGCATGGGGTCACTAATCATGTTTTTTCAAATTTTGATGACGTGACTTCAGATATGCTTTATGTCCCAAACAGAGGCCGGAATCTAAGTTGTTTTTATAATGCAGCGTCATTCTGTGAAATTATGTCATGAATTTTGGAACACTGAATGATTGACTGTAGTCCACAGTTAAGCAGCTCAGTAGTAAATGAATGTGTATAAACCCGGATCCAATCTCTTGTACATTCTTGTGAAATGCCACAGGGCTGGCACCAGCGCTAGTGTAATTCCATGCTTGACTGGCATGCTGGTTTGTACTGTCTCCTCCCATTGATCAGAACCTCACTCAGCGTGCCCCACAGCCATGAAAGCTGTATCAATCTCAGTGAAACGCAGCACAGCACATCGATTCTCTATACTGGCATCATGTTGACATGGCAATTAAAGTGGTCTGACTGGTAACCACCAGGCAAATCCATGTGTTGATTACAACTGATGTGCCTGGGGGACCACATTTTCCCAGCCACCTAAACAAAAAGGCACAACATCAAATCAAAAAATATATTTTTATTGTACTTAGTGGCTTGTGCAGCATATATTCAAGCCTTGTGTTAATGCTTTGTCTGAATCTGTATTTTTAACTGGAATTCATCCCATATAAATTGACTGTGTTTTGATTTGTTGTCAGTGGCCAGCTGTTTGAATGTGTAAAACAGGGAGGGAGTGCTCCAGCTTTCAAAATGGAGATTTATGCAAGGTCACTGCTCTCTCACCATCTGAGATTTACCTCATAGGAATATCTTTCTAACAGCTGGGAATTACTTATCTTCCTGAGGCCACTGACTACATAATTGGATAATTATTCTTTCAGGTAAACAAGAAATAGAAGAAACAGGTTACCACACCAGCCACAGGAAGCATACATTTACAGCTGAGGTTAACAAGGATGAGATCATTGGGATGTAGGCAGTGTGAAAGTAGCAGGTTATTATTTCTTTCATTGAATGCAACGTTCATGGTGGATGATTTCTCCTGTTACTTCTTTTCACTCTCTTGGGTTGGACCCCATTTTTGTGGGTGTGTATGTGTTCCACAGTTTGGTGATAAAGTGATGAGCAGGTCAAAGAGAATCACATATGCACCCTGACCGCTGTCTCACCCTTCACTCCTGCCACTCTTTCACCTGAGGCTGGTTTTCCATCCTTTATTAGAGGTTTTGTGAGCACAAGCTTGTATTGCTACGATATTTGGCTCACACAGTGCTTCGGTAATGTGCAGTTCTGAACATGGATAAAGGTCAGGAAAAATAGGTTTTAGATCGACAAGATTGTAGTCCTGATTTCCACCCCCTTCTTTCTGTATACATAACTCCCAAACCTGATTACAAATAATAATGGTTCCGTCGTGTGGTTTGTAAAAAGGCAACGTGCTCCTTCCATTTTATATCACTGTGACTCAGTTCTGTAAATGTGATATGGAAAACAGCTTTACAGGTTTAAACAGTCAGGTTTCAACACTTCCACTATGGGGTTGAATTTATAAATTTTTTAGAAGCTCATTTGATGAAAACCACACATCTAGCATTCATTAGTGTGTACCAGTACATTCAGTTCATTGAATCTTTATTCTATAACAGTTTGTCTGCTCTTTTCCTTTTAAGTGCTTGTAGTCTATGATGGCATAATCTGCGGATGAAAACATGTCCGTTAATACCTTTGAGTGGCTGATCTTGTAAAAGCGCTGCTTTCGGCAAAGCCCTATGAGAAATGGTGCTGTTGGTGCTGTCATTTGGCTGGAATCTCATTCAGAGGGAAGAGTACGCTGGGCCCCTCTATCCCTTATCACAAAGTGACGTGCCTGGCAGTGAGGTGTATGCTCGGTCACATGGCATAGTCAGATGCTTGCTGAGCTCCTACAGACATGTAGAGGTTCTCAGTAGTGTCATGTGTCTAGTAGTTTGGAAAAGGTCTGGACTGTCCTTCCACCCCCTAGACCGGTGGCACTGTCACGCAGGAATAAAGAAACTAAATTGGGAGCACATTCAGAAATACTCTGGTTGCAGCTATCAGATATTTTAATTTATTAATCAGATATTTTTATTTCTAGCTAGTAAGGACTTCTGTTTGAATTTCAATTAATTGTAAAAAACCTGCATTACAGAGTAAAATCCAAATGCAGAGTTCTACAAGCCCTGCTTGCAGTTATTACAAGACAGAGTTTGCGTGGTATTGTTACTCAACATTGCCTACTAGGTGGACATTTGACTGGCATACAAAATGACTAGCTTCAAACCACTGTTTTTGTATGATGTGATGGGTCGGTCAGAATTATGCTGCAGCCAAAACAGACCCCATGTGAAAAAAATCCCCTGGAACATTGTGAGCTAATAAAAATAAATAAAGCAAACAAATCTTACAACTAGCAACTATCTATAACTTAGCTTGACTGATGAATAATTCTTGTTGTACTGATTAAAATAATGCACATTTAAAGCTTTATTTAATGTGCATCACATTCTTTAAACAATACACGGCCCTACATTTTACCTAAACCCAGAAAACAGATAATAAAGATAAACCTTTGGAGTGAATAAAGGTTTTTGCCAAGGGCCTATTTTTTATGTTCTGACTTAATTAATAAACCAAAAATCTAACAAAGTTAAAATATTTACCCGCTCATGTAAGCATCAGCAGATCTAGCACAAACAGAAGGTCTAGCACAATCTCTCGCCTCATTATGGTCCCATCAGTTACGTTACACTCTTTCAGTTAGATTCACGATGCTCACACACTGGAGTCAGCTTTCTCAAACCATCCTTTTGGCCATGGTCCTTTGGCTTGCTTTATGTCTTCACGTAATCCTTAATGGCCTCTGCAGGATGAGCTCTGGGGCGCGTGACGGAATCCCAGAGTGCTCTTGTTTTGTCATCAGCCACGCAGTCTCAGCCTTCCTGATTCTCTCCCTTAAGCTAAACTGCTTCACATTGTTATTATTACTCTGTCTAAGGTTCCTCACAAGAACAGTGGCATTATTCTTTCTCTTCTTCGTCTGCACAAATGGAAAGAACAATGAGGTGGGGGGAGAGATGTGTCTAGATACTCTCTGCTGACACTAGCCTAGCGCTTGTTTATATCAGCAGCACAAACATCTGCGGGACGTATGTGCGTATGTTTGGGCGAGTGGTTATATTTTCGGCGCTCTTTTACCCTGAGAGTTGGAAGCAGTTTCTCCACATGGATGAAGTTTTTTATACCAGTGGGAATTCACAAACAGCTCAAGCAGAGTGGAGAGGAGCTGAATGTGGCAATAGTCAATGGCTAATATGCCAAACAAGCCCCAGAGCTACTGCTATGGAGAGTTGTAGAATGTTAGATGAGATCTCTGGCCCTGTCTCTACAAACTACACACTATACATGCTTCACTCAGTTTGTACTTGCCAGAATTTCACTCCAAGTGTAATTGTTTAGACATAATGTAGTTGTTCAGACACACAGTCCAGTTAGCTCTATTAGCCTTGTAACTCCAGAGCAAATCAAAAGCAGCAAACACATTTTAGATGACTAAGTGTATTTGAGATAAGTGTAAATAATTTAATTCTGCTGAACTCTTGTTTTAATAGTATAGCATGTAGAAAGCTCTTTGGGAGTATTATAGTTGAAGAACTGTGACTGCGCTCTGGGGTCCAGCATGGGGGAAGAGGACCTCTAAACAGTCTGCTTTTTACATTTCAGGCTTGTGGAGAACGCAGGAGGGGGCTAGCTTTGGCACCCTGTGAGCTCTTCACTGTGAGGGCACTGAGTGTCACTGTCTCATTGGTGGAGGGGGGTGTGCAATGGCAAAGACACATGCTGATGTACTCATGGAGTAAGGCAGCCTGGCTTACTGCATGGCGATGAATACTGAGACGTGCTTGCTGGCCAACTTGTTTGTAGTAGAAATACCATCTGTGGATTACAGGAATACGTTCCTCAGGCATTTTGAGTTGTTGGCAGGCTTCTCTGAGCATGGCAGATTACCGAGTTTTATAAAGAACAAGAATAAAGACTCATCTTAATTTATTATAATGTGCATCTAATTTGGCATTGATGTTGGGGGCCTACATGAAATTAAATCTTCATTCAATTCTTTGTAGGCATTATTAGCGCACTAATTTACCATGACAACTTTGCAAGATTGACAAATACAATGTGCAATACAGAAAATGTAGCAAAGTGCATTGAAATGTATCCATAATATGTTCAAACATTGGGTTGAAACATGTTTGGGAACATGTGGTTGTGAGTGTTTTCTTTGTGTGCCTTAACTTGCTGTGGAAAAAGTCATGATACATTTAGCACAGCTGTAATCAATCATAATTACGAGTGCTCTTTCAAACACACCTAATTGAAATCTCCACTGTGCTTTGTGGAGCAGAAGAATGCACTTAAATGTCTGGTGTTTCCATGCAGCCCAGCCTTATGGTCTGACAATGTAGGTCAAGCAAGCCATACATATATTTGCCAGCATGCATTATATAGGTTATTGTATTTATGCGTTTTATATATGATTAGAATTAGATTTATATGAGTGACAAGTATGTAGTGTTGTTTCCTGAAACACCTGCATGCTCCTGCTAATGGCTAGCACACTCCTTTACATGCAAAATTCTCAAAACAATAGATAGCCCTACTGACTGACAGGAGGTTCTCAGAGGTAAAAGAATGAGGCGTGACAACACACAGAGGCATGATATTACCTTTTAGAGGTGACTCTAAGGTCATCCAGTTCCTCAAAACCTAATTTTTCTTAAACAGAATTTGAGCACTTAAAGTCGCCCCCTCCCCAGCTGTTGCGAAACATCGATTTCTGGGGTGCTGGTGGCAGACACCATATCCAATGGATTTAAACTGTGACCAAATAATCAAACTCGGAGAGGGTACATTTCACGGAGAAGGGGGTTGAGGCAAGCAAGGAGGACTCGGTCTGAGATGATTGGGCCAAGGCTGAGATTTTCCTATCTTTAATCAGTGTGGGTCAAAAAGCATCCCAACCCTGTCTGAGTTTTGACGTGCTCAGGCGCATTAATGCGACAGCTCCGTAAGCGGGAGTTAATCTGGACTAATGCACTCTGTTAACACCCATCTATGTGCTGTAAACTCTGCTCTGATCTGCCCTCACATCCAGCAGGCCTTCGTTGTGCTCTCTGTTTAAATGAGGGGGCGGAGCGCCAAGGAGCTTTAAAAGAGATTGTTTGAACAAATGCATTTTCTTTTTTTTTTTCCCAAATGCAAATGCAAGGGATAGCAGGGCTCTAGAGTGCGACCAATTTGGTCGCACATGCGACCTAATTTCTCAATGGTGCGACTAAAAAAAATCTGAGGTCGCACCAGTGCGACCAGCAGTTCGATAGGGGGCAAAAAAGAAAAAGTCTTCGCGACTCTGAAAGTCTCCCTGTGGTTAAAAACAGACACACATTAGGCCCATTTCGTGGTCTAAACCAATCAAAGATAGTGAAGGGCGGGGCTGATTGGCCGTGGTCCAGATATTCCTGTATATGTGTACGTTTGAAAATGCGTGTGCTGCAGTCAGAAAGAGCGGTGAGTAGCCTAGGCCCGTCAGGTAAAGAGAGCGGGTGTCACCGCGGATGGCGAGAGGCGGTGAAAAGAATGATTTACAACATTTTCGTTAAGAATGTTAAGTTCAGGCCTGGTCCGTTAGAAAATGATAAGCTGGGAGGCTGATGGCTCCGTGTCAGATCGCTGGTTATGTCAAGCCCTGGTCCGCAGACGGCATCAGATAATGAGCCACAAACGATCGACTCCGAGAACATTGCCGGCAGTAGTGCGTTTTTGACTGGTTCTAATACATTTCGAATTGAAACGCTGAAAAAGCACAACGCATCTATAAAACACATTACATGCCCGACAAATGCACTGCTACCTCTCTTTATGCTTCAAATAAAGAACTTTATGTTGACCACATTGTTAGTTAATCATTTACAAGTCAATATGGCCTATATGGACAGCGATTAAAAAAGAGAAAAGAAAAAGTGAACTTGTAAAACTGCGGTACTGAATGTGATGCGTTTGAAAATTGGGTGCACCTAAATTTGGTGCTGGTGCACCTAAGAAAAAATGTTAGGTGCACCAGTGCAACCAGTGCCTAAAGTTAGTCTAGAGCCCTGGATAGTCATTTCAGAACTGTTCCTTTAGGACCGCAAGCAGCCTGTCATTCGGAGCAGGAATTGCAGGTCTCTGAGTAGGGCAGTCTCATCCAGACAGATAGTTTGTGTTCCCCATTTTGCTCTCAGATTTAAATTGGAGGCAAAGTGCCAAAGTCTCCCTTGGAGAACTAAGCAAATTTTACAGAGTTTCCATGCAAAGTCAACCTAGGTCACTTCTAAACCCTAATAAGAATGAGCATTTTCTGTGGAGTGGCTGCAATTGTGGCCTGTTTGGCCTTGGAGGAATGTGCTAATACTGAGCATTATTGTTGTAGTCATAGTGTTGCTTGTGACCTAATATTTGTCAAAGACTGTATAGACTTTATAGAAGGCTATAAAGATAAAATCTGGGCTTTTTGACCTTATCCTTCAAATACGTTTCACTTTGTTTTGATTAGATCAAAGAGCATACACATTTAGTAGAAAAGTAGACGTTTCAGGAACGAGTAGACTGGTGTAGTTAGAACGGGTTAGACTTGTGTAGTTAACTGGTATATTAGTTTTGTATAATTAGTACATTCTTGTTTTAATTAAAGTAGGTACGGCATAGATGTTTGCACAAGGGTTTTAGATTTGCAGGACCTAGTTGTCTTGTGTGAAGACCATAAATTATAAAAATGTATATTTATACAAATATATAAATGTTCTTTTCTCAGTTTTACTAATGTAGTATTTTGAAATTTGAACATTTAGAAAGTGTTTACATATACTGGTGAAAAAACATTGCTGCCAACACTTCAGGCCACAAATGACATATCGCATTGTATTACGTCATTAAACACATTCACTTCCTCACGTGTAGCAGGCTGAAAATTCACCTCAGGAGGCACCATCAGCAGGCTAAATTTTTTTTTTTTTTCTTTTTGAAAATTCATCAGCATGGTGGCACTATCTTATTTTTGATTTTCCTTTTTGAGCAAATAGCTTTTGTTTATCATTAAAAGAGAGGAAGCTCACACTGAATGTATGTCAGTCAGTTTGATATTGGAAGTGTATGGAGTAAAAGACCTGAATCCCACCTGCATAACATTCAATGGTGCTGTCATTGTAGTGTGACTGTTTGCTGATATGAGTGTACTTTAAATACCCCAGGCTCGGCTGAAGAAAGTAAAAACAAGAGTCTGTATTTTTGCTTCCACCTTAATGCCAAATTATCTGCCACATGTAGAAACAAACCCATAGTCAATCCAACCACTGTGAAGGGAGTAGTAAACTAAACCGAAGTGTGGTGTTTCACCTTAGATTTTTATCAGTGACTAAAACCAGAGGGAACTCCCTCTGCAGAATGTTTGCCACATAAGCAATCAACAACTAATCAGCCCATAGCTTCACAAGCGCCTGTAATCAAATGCAGATGAATTTGGGCTTGATGATAGACCTGGCTGTATCTAGTGTTGGTGCAAAAATGTTGTACAGTTTAATGACCCCGTATATACATGACAACACAGGAAGCTGTGAAGGGTCTACCACCTGTCCAGCTCTGAGCAGGGTTTTGCATTAGCAACACTATATGTTGCCGGTTATTTCCCACAGGAATTTCCACAACAGGTACACAGAGGTGCCGTTTATTTATATCTGACTTTTATTCATCTTCTGAGCTGCTCATCTTTTTGGGTCGCTGGAGCCAGAAATCCACACAGAATCCTTGCTTGACGCTTGGCGACCCAGCTGGGAATCGAACCCAGGCCCTTCTTACTGTGAGGCAACAGTCCCACTCACTGCACCCTATTGCCATGCTTTGGCAAGAACCAGGCGATGCATTATGTACCATTATACAGGGGGTCAAAATTCAGTGTATTGTTATATACTGTAATACTGTAAGCAGGGCAATGTATTATTATAAAACTCCCGAATTTATGCTTCCAGGTATCTGTGAAGTATCTAAAAAGTTGTATTTAGATTTTATTTGTCAGCAGTTCTCTGTTTTTGCAGTGATTATTCTGCTCTGATGGATGTACTGGTTATTTTTGTTGCAGTTCTTTGTTCCAAATGCAGTGACATAATGGCTATAAAACAAGCACCAAGTTTGGATTACTGTGCTTCTATTCATGGAAAATGTAGTCATTGAAGTCCATCATGTCTTAAGGGATTAGAAACAAGTTTAAATTATGTTTATTCACTCTGTGAAAATCTAACTAAAGCATAATGTCAGTGGAAAAGTTTAATAGACACATCGTACACGCTTGGAGAAGAACTTTCCAGATCTACAGTAAATACTGGCATACTACAGGACCAAGTATGAAAAACACATGGTAAGATCATCTGGGACTGGGAACGTCTGTGGTTTCTCTTTGGTGTAGCAAAAGTCATTGAAATGTGGTAATTAAACACAAGTCATTCCATGACTTTAGTCTGTCGCACATCCAATTTCTGCATTTGTTTGATGAACAAAAGAGCTTTATGATTCATCGCAGGCTATTTACAGGCTCTAGTGTTCCCACGAACCAGTCAAAATTGTTCTTATCAGTAAGCACTTCATCTCAGGAGCCAATCAGATTAGAGTGCCTCAACGCATATGGAGTCAATAAGGCACAGGGTGGAGTTGAAGGGGGCTTGTGCTGTTTCTGGGATGGTAAAGTATAGACTTGTAGCCCTGCTAAATGCACACATTCTTTCAGCATTACAGTAGGCAGGAAAAGGAGCAGGGCCAACTTCTGTGTGAGGTTTGGCAGCAATTTGAAAGCTGTTTTTAGTGCCACAGTTTATCAACAATCTTTATCTCATGTATGATGAAGGGCAGAGTGGGCCGTTTTGGATTCCTTGGCATGGAATAGGTCCCTCCGGAGCCTGGGCTTTCTGTCCAGATAAACCACGCAGCTTCAGGGGTCCACTGGGAAGAGCCTCCTCCTCTTCCTCCTACTTGCTCTTCATCATGAAAGATTTAAAGTGCAGACAAGCTCGGGTACAGGACCTATTTCTGTTTGCTGCCGTTAAATTATTTACATAAGATAAAATATGAATTTAAATTTTGGCCATGCGATTTGAACACACTCCTAAGGCCTTTGTGTTTTTTGTCCCAAAGAAGCTAAAATATGTGGAAAAAATGTTTTTCTTATCAGGAACCTGTTTTTAGCATTAAGACTGATAAAGTTTCTGTGTGACAAAATCTGTGGGACTTCTGTTTACACTAGTGCTGTTTGGTTTAACAGTCTTTTCCAAGTTATTTCATATTACATTATCCTTGGTTGGAGTGGATTTTAGGCTCAGGCGTAGGTACATGGCTTGAGCATTTTTATTGACCTGGATCAGGAGATGGAAATTTCCTTCCACTAATGTAGTTATGCCAAATCAAATTTGTCCTGGCAGATTACAAAGTTTATGGATGATACAGCATTTTGTTTTATAAGCACCCACAGCTAACTATACCTTGCACCTGTTCATATGAAAAGGCACGTGGGCAGCAACTAGACACATGGGAGGGCAGCAGGTAGTTGCGTTTACTCAGTTATGTATATTTAAGCATCGTTTTATTGGTTTTGCATCAGAAAAAGGACATAAGGCGTCTAACCTAAACTTAAATTCATATGCTGGTAGATGCATAAATACTAAATGTACTAAGATGTTCACCTGCAATTAGCTGTTTATAATATGGGTATACTGCAGTATAAGTAAGCATAAGGAACTAATAACACTGAGTAAATGTTTGACATGGTAATTTTGTAGTTCCTCATTTTATTTTGAAGTGGTATGTTTTCTTGAATAATTATTTTAGTAAAAATATTTTTATTTCTTTGGCTAACGGAGCTACCCACTTCGCGTCACCTGACACCCTGGATGGGTGACAGATGTTGTGCTTCATTTTCTTATAGGGCTGCTTTTTTACCCCGGAAGTGTCCTTAAACAAATTTTAACAATGTCCTGTTATCTGCATTAGTCTGGAGTTTTCATCATTTAAGGAGTATTTACTTTTTCCACATTGTACTTTAATCTTTAATTAATGTGTTTCACAGGACATTCTGTTTTACTAAATGTAGCCTTAGGTTACATTTTCTGGGGTGACTAGTTAATTAAAAGCACTTTCCCACTATCAGTGGGAGCTGAAAACAATGTCAAATGCAGGTGTTTTTGTTTTGTTTGTATAATTGTGCAGCTGTGAAACACCACCTCGGCTTTTGTTGTGCACTGCACCTTGCTGTGACCTCTGTGGGTTTCAGTTTTTTGATTTTATCTCCCTTTGCTGCTACCATTGTTCAAAGTTCTGTATGTGCCACAACCTGGCGTTAACACACATATGACCATACTACAGTGCTTGTCTTAATAAACAAAGCGTTGACCATGCAAAGTCCACAGTTTTCACAATCACTGTACTTACCTACATCAGCTAATCGTTGCAGCTCTAAACACATGTTCACTGCATCATTTTGAGCTGCTTTTCTATGGAGAGCAATGCAAACTGCCCAATTCTGTATATGTGCCCTAACAGATGCTCGGTCATTTGCCAGGAGAAAGGAACTTAACCATCCTTCCCGTCTAATGAGAGCATGGTCAATTGGACCCCTGTGGACATCAGCATACAGATGGCACTGGCATTCCTGAAAATCAATCACAAGTTCAGCAATAGGATACCATCTTCTTAGCTTACTGTGACACTCTGAAGCTGTTTTTGTTAACTGAGTGGCCAGGGTAGCTTCCTCTGCAACGGTATTTAGTCCTTCTATGTATGTGTCCTGATTTGCCTCATGAACCCCAGGGATTCCGACTAATCTCCTGCATGTGCCACTATACCCTTGGTGACTTCCCAAACCGTTAATCCCGAATGCAACTGTGCCTCTGTGTGAAAGGGTAGCAGGTCTACAGGGCAGGTCTCTGTGCTTCTGTGCAGTTTGGCTAATAGGTCAGAATTCTTGCAGGGTTTTGCTGAGAGGTTACTTTGTACGTGTTACCACCTGTCTTGAGGACAATGGTTAAATCTTCCATTGTAAGCCACAGCCAGAGAGCTGTTTATAGGAAACTGCTACAGTGAGAGCTAATGGATCCTGTGCCTGGATATTGTGGACTAACACTGTTCATTGAAATGTTTCTCCTGTATCCAGGATAGAAGTGTAAGGTGAATATGAAGCTTGGTGTCTGAGAATCAAATAGAATACCTGTTCCTGGAACAGTAATTGTGTCTGCTGTGGGTTGTGGATTAGTCTCACATAATGGGATCACAAATCACCACCTGGTGCTTTCTCCTGCAGTCTGCAACTACCTGTTCCAGTAACACAAAAGTATATCTTACCACTTGCCTGTAAAATATCAATTTAGACACATCCCTAGTTCTTTTTCATGGTGTGTTCCACAATGTTACTGAGGGTGCTGTCCCCAAATCTAAAACCAATCATAAAAAACATTTTCTCACTTCCAGACACATGATCTTCTCAGTGAATTTCTCTTGCCTACTTTCATCTTCTCATCTTGCCCTCTTCCTCTATCTGGCACATTTTGCCTTCCTGTGCTAGTGACCACACCTCTCCTCCCCCCTGCAAATGCCATGGCCTTCTGACTCCCAGGAGGCCAAATCCTCTTAGGGGAAGGGTTGGATGGGAATTCAATTGCAGCACTGTGAGGATCCGAGATCAGCCACTGAAGCGGTGAAATTGCCCCCAAGCTTTTATCTCCTCAGATAAGAGCCCATTTAGTGGACCGAGTGATGTACAACTCTAGCAGGACATTATTTTTTGATGTGCGTGTAAATTAGTAGGCAAGAAATTTAATATGTTGGCACGAACTTTGTAAAAGCACTCAGCATATGCACTAGTGGTAATGATCAGACGTCTTTGTGATGCCAGTGTTAAAGCAGTTACTGTATGTTTCAGTGGTTCTCACACCACCCTGGGGGTCCGGAGCATGTTTTAGAAGCATCTCTCAGCTCTTCTTTAATGTTCTGAAAAGGACATTGTGGCATTGTTGTCTGCCGACCTTTGCCCCTTGCCCGGTTGAAAGTCTTTCATGGCCTAGCCCCTCCTACCTCTGAGAGGGTAATGAGCTGACACTTAAGAAGAGTTTCCTGTCATAGAAGGAAAAGGCCAACCCTGAGCCTGGACAAAGCATCCCACAGCCACTCTGGTGGTGGCTCAAATCTGGAGTAAATTAAACTTTGAACTGGCAGCTAATTTATACATCAGTGTCCCATGGGTGGATGGAGAGTTTGGGGGTGGGGGTGTGGGTTTTAGCACAAAGCTGTGCCCTAATCCTGACCAAGGTCTATAGTCTTTATGTGACCGGATTGGAGGAAGCATAGGAAGTGGGTGACACAGAGAGCATTATAGAGAGCAAGATAACTTCTATCACCTAATGCATTTGAGGCAGTGTGCCGTGCAGGAATTTTATACTGAAGTACTGGTTATGTCTATGTCTATGTCATTAGATTGTATACTGTCATAAATGTGTCTTCTAATACTGTCAGCCGTATTTGCATCTTTTCGGCGTTTAAAAATAATTTTAATAAAGTGTCCATCAAATCAACAGACAGATAGTTCTGAGACTTCAGTAGCTGTATAGTTGCATAGCCACATAACCAGACCGCTTGTGCATGTGCTAGGCAGGGTAAAACATATGCTGTAAGGATGAGCTTCCTCCTCCCTTCTTGCTGATGTGCCACCTGTGTTTGCTGAGCATTGGAAGAAATTCCAGACATGCTCTTCATCTGAAAGAGAGCATTCATCCCCTGATACACTGGGTAGCATGAGGTAGAGCAAAGCTGGGGGTCCCTAGAACATGTAGGGAAAAGTTTGTTTGGATCTCTCATGGTATGGTTAGGAAATGCTTGCTGTCTTCTGCTTTGCTGCTGCAACCTGAAGGATCAGTCTTCTGGGAATTCTAAAAATATTTGTATACTTTCATTTCCAGTAACTTTCAGCGAGAATTGTTAGCCCTTGCTTGGATGTTGTTCAGTCTAAACTCTTTATGATGCATAAAACAGTTCTCACAGTAGTGGTTGGTTATTGTCCTATACTCTTTAAAAGCAAAAAACTCAAAATGCTTCCATTTTGCTAGCAATTGCTGGATAATTGCTGCAAACCTTCTGTGAAAAGCACCTACTCCCACCACAGGAAATTTCAGCCAGCACTTTTCTCTTTCTCCCAAAAAGATCTGGCATGTCCACCAGAGTTCCTCTTGAGCATTTCTTCAGGAGGAATGTCTTTTAAACACAAACGGCATAATGCAGTGAACCTCTCCGACTTGCACCACACACCAGCCAGACAGCCTGTCCAGCTTTGTTCAAGGCGACTGCCGTCTGGCTGAGTTATGCTTGCTCTGACTTCGAGCCCAACACATCAGGGGCTTTTGCAACGGAACCTTCTGAACAGCAGGAGCATCTGTTTCCTAAAACATGCACCTCCGTGCACACTCACTGCATGTTCTTTAGGCTCCTGAGAGACTACTTGCCAGCATGTTGTCCTGAGATTTAATTTCCTGTCTTGGCAAATACAAGCATGTGTCAGTGTAAACCTCAGATGGAGGCGGAGCCTCGAATGGTTCAGGCTGGTATGCAGCACACTTGGAATGGTACAGAGTTTGGCAGCAGGGCCAGATGTGCAATCTACATCCACCTCTTTCCCAGAGGCATAGTAGCTAAAGTGGAAATCTGATTTGGGCTCTGTTAATATTAAAGGGAGGGGGTGTCATTTGGACTATAAATTAGCCCTGACAGTTGGTAATATCTGCTTCAGCATGTTAATTGCACTACAGGTCATCAGCTTTGCACTGCTAAGGAATACATATTGCTGAATGCTTGTTTCTTGAAAGTGCTGTAACAAAAGTTGCCAGAACTGTGATTTACTTCTTTAACAGTAAAATAATCTAACAAAAGTGTCATTACTGAGCAAAGCAGCATTTTTAGGCCCAAGTATAAATCTAACATACTTTGTGAGGACAGAAGACCAGCAGTGAACAATGCTTGTAGATAACTTGTAGATAAACGTGAGTCAGAAAAGAAAGAAATGACAGTCAGTGTGTATTTCCCTTTTGTTGGCTGGCAGCATGTTTATGTGACCCTTAAGAGGTCCCCTGTACCCACAAAGTAATTTTGGTCTGCTTAAATAGAGTTTCATTAGAATATTAGCTCTTTCAGCAAGAGTGGCAGAGAACTTTGGCCTTTAAGCTCAAGCAGTGGAGCTGCACAAACAAAAGTTGACATCTCAAATCACAGTTTACATAATGTGGAGTTTGGAACTCACAAAAGGATTGCCTTTTGTGTGGCAGTCAGTCAAGGTAACAAAACATATTGCTCATAGTTCCTTTTGTGCTGATTCTATGAAGCATTTGTGTGATTTCTGGAATGAGTGATGGGGTGATCTTTAGAAAATCATAGAGAGAATGCTGTGGAGTCACAAATGCTAGCTGTTATGTTCTGTTTAACATGCATTATGGTGATATATCTTACACTCGTATATGACTCATTTGTCCATTATCACTGAGCCGTTGAAAGCACGGTAGATGCATGCAGTTACTCTTTCACTCCTGAAAAGGAAATGATCTATAAGGAAAAGGTGAATTTTGTGGTTTTTTTGTGTTATTAATACCTGTCGTTATAAAATGCACTTAAAATATGTGATGGCTTTCTGTTTGTAATATAAAGATTTAAGTGTTTTATTTTCAAGCTTTAGCTAAAGATGTTCTTCACACTGTATTATTAACGTTTATTTTTTTATAGAACACAGGGTGCATAGGCGGTGCATTCGGTACAAGTACAATAGTGTAACAAAAAACAAATTAACATTATTTCCCCCCGTTTTACATTAGCAGCACATCCTTTTGTACATTTTATTGTCCATTATTATAGATAATATATAATATCTGAAATAACTCTTAAAGGAGTCTATATGAGGTTACTTAACATGGTTTGAGACAAACGGCATAGGTCGTAGGCCTTTTGCTTGTTAACTACATTTGCCTTGTACCTGTAAACTAAAGATGCAAGCCACACTGTACCTCAAGAGGTGACTGTGGTTCTCTTCAGGGGAGAGATAGATCAGTTCAACATGGAAGAATGAAGAAGTATCACTGCCTGACAGTCTGATCTCTTGTCAATCATATTCTGTTCTGTTATCAGTTGGATGACTTAAGGACAGGTGCCCACAGTAAACTTAATAATGGCTGAAGCTCTTGGCCATTATAATAACCAGTGCAGTCTGCTTCAGGCAAGAAACAACATCCAGCAGCAAGCTAAACGAATAAGAACCACCGGAAACACTTGGCAAGTACATGGTTGAAGTTTGATTCTAAACTTATAGTCTTGTACACAATTAAAGAAGAAAGAGGGACTATGCATGTTCTGGTGTTATATTGACCCCTATTGTTTAAAGTAAAAATTCAACATCATCTTGCAAATTGCTCCTGTAGGGAATGATAATGAAAAAAGAAAAGTGGATCCTTTTTTTTTTTTATGAAATACTATTTTTTTGTTACTGATGCTTATTGAACTTCTTTCCTGCTTTGACTGGATGTCTAAAGGATTTTAGGCTTATGAGAGCAGTTTTACGAAATCATATCCATATATTTTTGCCAGGCTTATCCCTGGCCGGGCCTCTTGCATCTGCTCCTCCTGCTTCTGCTCTAACTGGAGGGGACAGACCCACTGTGCTGCAACAAATCTTTAAGTATTTTTATTCAAAACTTGACTCAGAGGGTGAAGCCCATTTCCCAGCGTATAATGTTTCACAGCTCACAAAGAAATCTTGGGTTTCCTGTGTATCAAAAGCTGTTTAACTGGGTCGAGGAATCGCAGAGCGGCCATGATCCACTTTGGAACCACGGGGAGCCATGGAGACATGAGAGCAAAGCCCCATCACAACAGTCCACGGGGTTACATTAGAAACATCTTTAAAGTGCTAGCAGTCAAGTGCTGGGAGGCCCTCGGTGACAATGACTTTAACAGCTTTGCTGAACATGTCTGCTTAAGAAAAACGTCACTGATAATCAGTTATCACTATGTCCTAATGGGTCCAGGCTGCGCTGTGCATTTAATGCTTTTCAAGACTTCAACTGTCATTTTTACAATTTGCACATGCATCATTGAATCATTGGGCATGAGTAAGCTAATTTAAGTGCCGATCCATCATTTTATTTAATATGCACATGATTGCAGAATGCAAATTTGAAAGACTGATTGAAGCTTGTACATCTGCCAAGTGAAAAATAAATGGCTGAAGTTGTGCCTGTGCTGCTCCACAACCCAATTCAAATTGGAAACAGATTTGTGTTTAGTAAGCTGGTCAAGCCATATTTTAGTTGTTAGTATACATAACAAGCTTGCAGTTGTTCTGCCTTTTCATCGCCCAGATTTTCCCTTTAAAATTCTCTTGAAAATGGCAGTTAACATTGTATTCACCTTGTATCATCTCTTTGAAAATCCTGTTTTGAACACACTTCACAACTAGCCAAATGGCCTTGCTAGTATAATTTATTTCATAATTAGATCACCATTATTTTTTTTTTAATATGACATTTTTGGATTTTAATTATTCTCAGAGCAGCTCAGTTTGGGCCTAAATGTTCAGTTTTGCTGATATCCACACCCACAATGCTTATTTCTCATGGCTTTAATAAATAGCAAATGTAAACTTGTCAGCTGTAATTGCTTACCTAAACAGCAAGTCAGCTTATTATCCTGTAGGCTAGATTTTGCTGGATTCCAAACTCAAAGCAAATCCCTGTCTGGACCACTGTAACAGTTGATGTAAAAGGACACCATTGATTGAACAGTCATGTGGTATTACATCAAATATCTGTGGAGTACATTGTGTCCCAGATGACACAAAGGCTATGAAGGTATTCATCTGCTGGTATTCCATATCATGATGCCAAATTCTGACTCTGTATTGTGAGCATAATTACTGTTATTGATTGTTCAGCTAGAATAGATAAAGGTTTAGAGCTGTGGGCCTTGGGCATGCTGTGCATTTCTGCTTAGACTGGAAGGCCTGAAATTGAAAGTCTTCCTCTCAGGAAGCAATTCTGGAAACAGGAAGTCATAGTGGTGGTGTAATGTCTGATATTGCGCCAGGAGAGGAAATAAAATGTTTTTGGTTGCGGTTCACTCAGTAATGCACTTGTGTTGTCATGTAAACGTTTGTATGATCTTATATAGGGGTGTGAATGTTTAATCCTTTTAACATGAGCACATGGGACAGTGATTTTCCGTTCTGTGTGATGTAAAACTGTGTTATGTATCACATGATTAACTATTGAGAATAGCTTAAATGTTTTTGTAATGTTTATTGTCATGTATTTGGAATATCATGACACTGTTTTAGTACTGCATATTTGCTTTGGAGCAGGGCTACATCGTCTGTTGGTTCTAACTCTCTTTCTCTCTCTGCTTGTTTACTCAATCATTTATGGAGTCCACTTTTGGCCCAGGAAATGGCTGGCAAGTCTTGACTATGTATACAGATTTATCAGACTCTGCAAAGCAAGAAAACAGGCATTTAAAATTTGGAAGTGGTTATTGTTTGGGTTCAGATACTGATACCATTAGCTTGACTTTGAAACCTTGACTCTGAAGCCATACTTTTAACCTCTTTTGTTTAGTGTTAAGAGTCTTATTGGCTCAGTGACTTTGATACGCAGAAAGTTATAAAACATAGGAACATATAAAACACATACACACAAAAAAAATCACTCCTCAGTAGCATTGAGGCAGTTTGGTTGATATTCTAAAAGTAACAAATTCTGATACACAGCCTTCCTCGTGGCTAACTTATTGGCTGTCTTTTCCATCCATGTGGCCTCAAGCCATGCGATGTTGTGCCAGCTCATCTGTGTTTTGCGATCCGAGAGTGTTATTATCTCCTAGGCGGATACACATGCTGGGCTTGCCTGCTCGTGGAGCTTTCACTAGATTTCAGAATCACTCGAGGGCCACACAGACCAGCACCTTGCAGGAAAACCTGCCAAGCTTAATCAGAGTGTTTCAGTGCATACATACCTTCAAGCTTCACCTTTCTCTTACGGTATTCGTCTGAACCTGGATTTTTGATGCCAGTCCTTTGATTCTAACCTTCCAGATGAGGGATAAGAAGTCTGTAAGTGCACTACAAAATGTTCAGGCATTTAAGCAGTTAACTATCATTCTGCAATGCTTTGATCACTCAAGATCAGCTTCAAAGTGATGCTTCATAACCCTCCCAGTAGAAAGAGGAAAGGCCTCACGTGCCTGACTGAGCCTGTTCTTGCACCGATGATTTCTGGTGTGCAGATTAGCCTTGTCTTGGTTTGTGAATGATGTCATCTCACAAACCCTCCACCACCCCGCACCCCCATCCACTGCTGGACTTGGTCCAGGCCACTCGGGTTTGGGCTCGACTTTGATTTGTGTCCGCTTCCTGGAGGAGCCCCCCATCCTCCCCCCTTTCCCTTCGCCTCTTTGAAAGACTATTAATTAGTTCCTGATTATGATCCCCAGCAGGGCAATAAAATTTCAGACTTGGAACAGCATGGAGATCATACCCCAATTATTCAATTTTTCCCAGGCTTCATTGCTGGAACCATTTCTTAAAAGGAGCAATTTGGTGAAGAATTAGGTTTACACTGTTGTGCCTGTCCCCCATGTGTAGTCAATAAGCCCAAGACATGTTTGGTGGCTAAAGTTTACTTGGTTTTGACTTGGAACTATGAAGCTAATTCATCTAGCATCTAAAGCACAGCCAAAACCCATGATTAACGATGGCTGTTTTTAGCTATTTGATTTGCTTGTCCACATCCAGTATATACATCCATTATTTGTTAGCTCAGTGTTTGCTCTAGGATTTTTTTCAGCAGTGGTGGCAGGTCCACATTTCAAAGTCTTAGCTGACTGACTACACTTGGGTCAAGAGTAAATCTTTTGGCCAGACTGTTCTTTTAAAGAAGATAATTTTTTCCATAAGCAGCTCCCATGCTAATGTTTTCCATCTAATTCTAGTCTCTATGCTCTGACGGCGCTGATCTTCAGCTTCTAGACCGTAAGCTAAAGGTGAGATGCTAACTATGTAAGATGGATATTGCCAGTTGCACACCACTGGGCTTCTCTAGCAGTTTACTGCTGTCCATTAAAAACTATCAGTCTTACTTTTCCCGTCCCCACAAGAAAGCTGTTGCCAGCCATTTTTTCTCCTCAAAGGTGATAAAGCTCGTCTCATAAACACACTGCTGACTGATAGACCTGCAGGCTTCTGTAGCGGTGACTGAGGCGTCAGTATTGATTGCAGTATAGATCTATTCCTTACTGGCTTCATAGATAAACCTACAGGCCTCAGCACTTTACAGGCTTTAGACGAACACAGAAGAGATGTATGTCTCATTTCTCCCTGAAAACTGTGTTTTATTATGTTAGCCATTATGTTAGTGTGAGGCTTTAAATGGTGTGCTGACTGAACAAAATGCAGGCCTGCAGAATAAGAGAAATTGAAAAGAACCACCATCGTAAGCAAAATAGAAAACATAAATAAATGCTGTTATAATTCAGCGAAAGCAGTGCACATGCTATTGCCAAAGTTAAGCTTTACCAGTCTCAGTTGTAGCACTGCTCCACATTGAAACAAACAGAAAAGGGCAGATTGGAACCGATTGATACAGAGTATAAACCAAATGTTAATGTAATCAATTGTGTAACTTTTTTTAATAATTTAGTTATTTACAAGCAAAATACATGCTTATGTAATATGCTGATGTGACAGTTTAAGTAGTTTAGCAGGCTATGCTGCACTGGGCTTGAGGAAGAGAAAGTATCAAACGAAAAAATGGAAAAGACAATTTCCTTTCATAACAATATATGATGTTGCAATTTGAAAGCTAGTGAGGTATAATCGCTAAGGAGCTAAAACCATATATATATATATAATGTGATGCATTTATGCACATGATACACACGTCATATACAATATTAAACTCAAGAATTGTTGGAACATGCAGCCGCTGTTGCTCTTAATGGATGTTTCTATTGAAAACGGCAACTCTGTGGAAGTCACGTTAGGGTTCATGTAAATGTTGCATTTGCATGATGAAAACAATGTTATTGAACTACTGAAAGTACTCACTGTGCCATTCCTCCCCTAGCCTGTCACTAAGAGAAGCTAATGGGCCTGGTAGATGTAGCGAAGCCACACTGTGACCACTGTAACACAAAGCTGCTAGCCTGGATATTTGGATTTTACAGTGGAGGAAGCTGTGGATGTGCTTTCAGCACAGGTGTCAGACACAGATTTTCTGACTGATTTACTGAGGTGTCAGTCCCCCCCCCAGGGGCAAAGCTTCAAATTCTCACTGTTCATAGTGCCGAGGCTCAGGAAGCCAAAAATTGGAAGCATTTGGAATAGCTCTAGAAAATACACTGCTCTAGGATAAACTTTGCAGACATAGGATGAATGTGGTGAGTCATTATTACCTATACATGAGGTTCAGATTAATTGCTTTAATCATTTGACATCCCATTTAATTAAATATAAATGGCATAGGAAAATGACAAATAAAAATATTCCATAGCATTCAGTGGTTACATTTACTAATAATTTATTCCTCTGAGTTTGTTTAAGGTGCTACGAACAGTCTGAAACAGTTCTGCATGAAAGGCAATAGAGTGATAAGGAATGTCTGCTTGAGTAGCCTCTGACCCTTCCTGCTGCATCTCAAGAGTGGGCATGCACATACACACACCCACACACAGACACACACAGGGACATACACATCTTAAGAGATATGTTTTTCTTCCTGCTCTTGTTGAATTAGTTCTGCAAACACTTGTCAGCAGTGAGTGGGGGTGGGATGGGTGTGTAAAGCTTTAGTGCCTTTCCCGGCCCCCTTCCCCCCTTTACGCTCCTTCCCCTGTCTCTTCTGCCTGCCTGCTTCAGCGGTAACGTGGCTCAGGGCAAACCACACAGCGCACTGAGGGACCCCTTTCTTGCCTTTCAAAGGTTGCTAGGCATGAACGTGCAGTTTGACAGGCTTTTAGCGGACTAACCTGCAGGCAACAGATTGTCCTTAGCAAAAGTAATCTCTCTCGCTCCCCTGCGTGTTCTCTCTCTCTCTCTCTCTCCTTCATTTCTCTCCCTTCTTTCTGTCCCTCTCTCTCGCTCTCTTTCCTGTCACATTGTTGCTTCTCCTTTCTTCCTCATTCCTCCCTTACTCCTGCGTCTCATCCAGGTTCACTATGGAAACAAGGCGACCCCCTGCTGACTGCCTGTTCATTAGACCGCAGACGGAAATAACTCCTGTGGCTGTCTCCTAATAGGGGCCACAAAACTACACAGGCCCCTTTTACCAATGATTCTTTGCCAGTCTTCGTTGCCTTTCTAATGTTCATGGGACGTCCACTGAGCGTTTACCAGTTTGGTCACAACTCTTACGTTCTGCAGTAGTGATGCATCAGAACTAAACTTTTTGGCTGAAATCAAAAGTGAAATTCAGTGTATAGTATTAAAGATTCCATTAAATGTCTTTTAAATAAGTTTCTTTTGGTTTTGGTTAATTATTGTTTTGTACTTCTTTTAAATTAGTTGTGAAACTGCAGCCTAAAAAAAACATTGAAACTGAAAAACTGAAAGTTACTAAGACCTATTTGGCAGTAAACAGAGAAATAAATACATTGCTAGCTAGCAGTTCTGATGTCTTGATGAGTAATAGTAAAAAGAAACCCATGAAGCCCAGATGTTCACTTTTGAGGTGCCATTCCTGTAGACAGGACTGAGTTGCATGGACATGTTGCTGGTACAATTGGTATGCAAGAAACAAAACAAAAGTCTTTTTAACCACTATTGTCATTAACCCTCTTTACAATTATCTTTAAAAATCATATTTACACTATTATAGAAACAGTATGACTATTTTGCTCATCTTTTTTACTCCTTCAGCTGGAGGTTTAAGTTTCTGCATCCCTACTTCAAACTGATCAAGATCCTCGCCTATCCTTACTCTTTTAACCTTGGCATGGCACATGGGAGCCTGCTGGAAGTCACCCACAGCAAATCTATATTGATGTTTCCGGGGACTGCCAGGTCATCTGCTGTCCAGATTTGGCAGGAGTTTAATCAGGCGTCCAGATTGCGTTTTGTTGGACCTAGGAGTGTATGTTAGGGTTTGTTAGCGAGGCTCTTTGGGAGTTTGATGGTGGGTGGGAGTGGACACATGCAAGGTGGGGGTGGAGGGTGTTGTCTTCACGACTTTCTTTTAAACTGCGCGCTGGCAGATGTCCATTCCAACAAGAGAGTGCTATGCTGAAGATCAAAGCGAAGTAGCAGATAGGCTTATACGGCTGCGCTTTGTTGCATGATACAACTGTCAGCTTCAGTAGGTTCCACGTCAAAGGGAAAATATACAAGCTTTTGTGGTCATATCCGTATTTGTGCACCTTTTTCTGTGGGTTACAGTTCATTTAACTGGTGAGCGAGTTCTTTGAAGTCGAAAAATATGGCTGTCCTTGGCTTCCACTAAGGAAAATTTTTCAGTTGTTTTGTTCATGCTCTTTGGTTTATTGGGAGTAATGTTTGCTGCATAGCCCTGCAAACAGGGACAATTAACAGGCATTGCAGTATTAAGCTGCATGGGAACTCTTCTATTAAGGAGATTGTCAATACAATGCTTCTGTGTGGCCTTCATAATTATCTCCAGGGCTTTGTTGTTGATATGGGTGGAATTTCTCATCTGCTTCATTGTATTGATTTAAATGTATAGCACTGACAATTGAATTGTTCTGAGGAAGAATGTCAGTGCCGGGAAGAAGTTTTAGGATAAAGTTGCTTTGAACAAATTCCCTCTTTGATCAGAGTCCTTGCTTGAATAGCATTCTTTAAGAAGTCAATTCTTCTTTTGAATGCCTGTTATTGGTGTGTTTTTTCATCCTCTGCTTTCACTAGGTCTCCACTGCTTCTAAGACCCTTTGTTAGCAGCAGAACGCTTTGCTTGTCTTCGAAGGCACACACATAAACACACACACACACACACACACACACACACACACACACACACACAGACTGACAAACAAGCTGGCATACAAACCAACAAGACAGGATGGACAAATCTACAAACCCATATCTTTATCAGGTGTATGCTGTCATCTTTTTTTTTTTTAGCACACTGTCTTTTCTTCTTTCTCACCTATTTACGTCTCTTGCTCTGTGAGAAAACAGAAGAATGTTCAACTTCACTGAGTCTCTGACTTTATCAGCTGAAGACATAAACAGGCTATCGCAAAGTGCACAAATCCCTGTTACATTCTTTGGCCACCTTGTACACAAGCAACATGGGAGGATTTAACGTTGACTGCCCTGTACAGCAGCATCAGTATGGACGTCAGAGGCTGAGTAAGGCTTGGTCTGAATGGAGGTTGTCATGGAATCGCTGCAGTTATTCCCATTACACACAAAGAAACACTACTGATGTGTGACCCCTGCATTTAAAAAGCAAGTCCCACCCTAAAATACCTGCCCACTTTTTTTAACCCTTAGAAGTCATTACAAATAGAATAATGCAGTATCACATGACCTTACCCATGATTTCTTACTCATAGATCAGAGAAACTAAACTTTCAATCTAAATTTTTTGTCCTTTATAAACTGTTACCTCACACCAAGAAGGTCCTGCCTTTGATTACCCTGCTGGGTTGTCCAGGGTACTTTTTGAGTGGAGTTTGAATGTTCTGTGTGGGGTTCCACCATTTTCTCCTGTCTCCTCCCATAGTACAAAGAGGCATGTTGGAAACAATAAATTGCCCCTAGGTGTAAATGTTTATGTCTGCATGTCTACCCTGTGATGGATTGGCCACTTGTTCAGGGTACAGCACAGATTAGTCAAAGTAAGAGCAAAAACAAAGTTTAGAGCAAAAATCTGCCAATTCACTAAAGATTTAAATGTTAATATATTAAAGGTCAGAAGTAGAGCTAAACGGTCCTCTCTAGTTGGAAGGGTTAAACTCTCTTTTTGGCATGGTGTGTTTTTTGTGTGTGTTACTGAGTTTAGTGAATAGGGCAGTTGTTGTGCAGGTTTATGTTCTCATATTGTCAAGTCTCCAGCCAGTTCCTGGCGTTTCAATAGGACACTTGCAGCCCAGGAAGACAAACAGTCATTCCTCCAAGGGCCGTTGCCAGGGGGATGGAGGAGGGGGGCAGTGACTCCTCTAATTTGAGAGAGAACATGTGGCGCTGCTGCTGCTGCTGTCTGTGCCATAAAACAGTGACGAGTGTCACCAGGAAGCCTCTCCAGCACAGGCAGAATCTGCACTGCACCATGCCACGAAGAGAACAGAGCCTGTTATCAGCACAGCAGAATTTCATAGATAAGCCAAGGCAGTGAGGGTATGGGGTATGATGGAAATAACACTTTCCAGTTTTGATTAAGCCATGAAGACAATGTCACAATTGTATTATTTCATATAATACTTTAGGTTAAATGTATCAATATGGTTTGATACCACAGAAAGGTGAGAAAGAAACACAATGGAGCCTGTGATGAATAAGGAGACACTGTTTAAAGGTTTGGCTATTAGTCTGTCTAACACCTCTAGACGTCTTCAGAGCATTTTAATCTTTAGGCATAGGTTTAAAGAACTCACTAAAAGATTGATCTTTAAGAGGTGTTGCCATTGTTTTAAACAACATTGTAGTCATTTCTAGTAAAGATACTACTTTTGGGTTGTAGAAATACATCTAAAGGAGGCGACTGTGGTGATTTTGGAGTATTATAATTGGCTGACGATGCCATCTTAAATTTAATAATTTCCTATCATGTTGAATCCAAATCAGTAATGCCAGAGATTTATTCCTTATACTAAATCTTTGTCTTCTCCACCTGCAGATAGTGGTCTCGGCAGCAAAGTCTTTGATCTCTGATGACCTATACCTGGAGGACACGGGCTCTGGAGGATACCCCGAAGATGATGATGACTTCAGCTCTGGATCAGGCTCAGGCAAGTCTTTGCTGTTCAAGAGAAAGTTTTGTTCTTCCCCATCCAGTAGACTAGTAAAGAACACAATGATTGCTTCCATAGAATACTTTACAGACTTGACGCTTAAGTCACTTTTGGACAAAATTGGTGCTCCTTTTAGGTGCTGGAGAAGAAGTGGAGGAGGTGGTCACAGTGAACACACTCTTCATAGCACCCAAAGCAGAGCCCACACAGGACAGCACCAAAGACTTCACACCCAGAGTGGAAACCTCCACATCCCGGGACATCCCAAGAGAAATGCCCAGAAAGCCTGTCAGGACAGAGGTTAGTTCACTTCAGTCAACTTTACTGAGCTATTTCTGAAGGTTTAGTGTACTGGTGAATGAACAATAATTTTTAAACCTACTTTTAAATTGCAAATCGAAAGAGGTGTTGCTTAGACCAGGAATGAGTATATGGTGTTAGAATACAAGTGCAAGGGTTCTCTTATCAGGAAGTGCTGCTGTTAATTTCATGGTTACATAATGTATCTTAGACCAACTTAAGTCAGCACAGATTTTGGAACAAGCATGCTGATTGGCTCATGAGAGATGTAAAATATAATAAAATCTCATTATTACTATGCATGATTGAGTCAGGAGAAGACATATTTGTCCATGGACTGCTGTAAATCACTCTGTAAAGCTTGAAATAATGATTTAAAAATCAGTTCGGAACAAATTTTGCAGGAGTTTGTCTTACCACATCGTAGCTCTATATATATGAGCGTTGCATGCTCTGCTTAAAAAGAACGCCTGGCTTAGGCCTTTAATGTTTAGGCCTTAAATGTAAATTCAGCATTATTCTGATGAAGATATGATGAAAACAGTAGCTTATTCACTAGCATCCCTTGGAAGACATGTGCTTGACCAAGTTTTGTCTCTCTTTGAATTTTGTTATCATTGCCTTAGTGAACACATTTAATACATTTAAGACACTTTACTAAATACATTTAATACATTCTTTATTCATCACTATTTCAAAGTATTCTGCCCAGATCTCACATAGTACAGCTTTAAGACTGACTACATATGTAATGAAATATGGTATTAGATGACACAATACTCAGTAGTAATAGAACTTCAGGCGGTAGCATGAAATTTTGATACTCGCCCTGGGCATGATGAGTGGACCAATAGGCAATAGGAGTATTATTTCAATATTCACAGATGTTAAGATATTGGGAGAAATAAGGTCTATTGGATTTAACTGAATTTAGTCACAACACAGAAACAGCACAGTGTAAATTTGTGATTAAAATATACACTGTGATCACACAATTATGACATTATTAGCCCAAAATACTGTTACAGTCATCGTGTAAGTCTAATATGGATCCCTCCTGTTTCCCCTCAGCCTCCGGTTCCTGTTACAGAGGACATGCGCAGAAATTCTCTCACCAGCACCACCAGCTCCCCCCGCTCGCCTGTGGAACCCTTTGAGGTGCGCTCTGAAAATCTCTTCCAGAGGACAGAGGTTCTGGCAGGTATGTAAGCTCTGACTTAAATTTCATGTTTACTAATTACACTTTCTTAGTTGTAACTGAAGGGCGGCAAGACCATTTGTATAATACCCCTTGAATGTCATTAATCAAATATTACTGTTATTCTCATTTGTCTGTTCAAAAGAGAGGTCGTAATTAAACAAAGCTCCACGGCATGCATGAAGGTACACACTGTTTTAAAAAGGGAGTAAAACAGTTTTACTTCCTTGTCCCAGTGAAATGCATGAGACTATAGGGGCGTGCATCCCTATCACCTAGGCTGCTGCAGTACACATCTCAATTCATTGCCATTGATCAGATACATTAACGATACATATAAAGCAACTGCTAATGACTTGATACAGTGCAGTGTGAAGCAAAAGGCACACACAGGCCTTTTCACAAGTCAGTGTAGTGCAGAAATGTTTCAGACAAAAGACAAAATAAAGCCTATAACTCCGAGTTTTTAACACAAAGGCTGAAAATCTTAAATATGTAAGGCTACAGCCTCTGTTATTGCTTTATAACGAGGAGAGCTGTAAGTACTTTAATCACCTGTCTTCTTTTTAGGGATACAGCTGGAGCTAACCACAGCTAAAATCAAGGAGTAGGGACCAAAAAAAATCTTTACACTGAAACCAAGAGATTGTTTGCTGCCTGTGTATTTTATGGCAGCAGCATGCTTCTTCTGAAGCTAAGAGAGCATGCTTAGAGAGGAGGAATCAATGTAAATATAAAATTCCGGGTCATTAATTATTGGTCAAATTTCTAATGAAGGGCCTCTACTAGTACTTATTTACTGATGGAATGTTAGAAACAATGGATCAGAGTTCATTTCAAATATGTATGCAGTGCACAATCTGGTGAATCGCATCATCAACTTCTGCAAATCAGCAAATTTTACTCTCCCTATTTAATGTGACTGCAGCATTTGAGACTTCCCCAAAGGAGTTCTCGTTTTTTTTTTTTTTTTGCAGTATGGCGGCATGCGCTCCCTTAAACTGTAACTGCAGCCCTCGCAGGGAATTGTTAAAGTTCGCAGAACATAATATCTGTTTATTTCTCTCTTCAGAAGAGATTAAAAACACATACAGTCCTTGGTGCACACAACTGATCAATTTCCTCAAGTTTACATTGAGAGGGGGAAATATTAAAGTCGAGTTAACTCTGCTCTGTCTGGGTAATATCCTGCACCGAGCAGACTGGAAGCTGAAAGAAGCAGCTTTAACTGTGTGGGCTGACAGACTATGCCTGCATCCTGTCGGCCAGCTCTTCTCGTTGGCCCTCCAGCACTGTTAAGGAGGTCTTTTATCTAATTAGGCAATTAAGTGCGGCTTAACTAAGGAAGAGTGCAGACTGCTTTTTATGAACTGTGGAATTACAGGGGGAAGCAAGGGCTCAGTCACATAACCCAACGGCAGATGATTATCGCTGATAACGTTAGTGAGAGTGTACACATGGGCCTGCTTTTAACTGCTCCTTTATTTCTTCCTTGCAGCTGTCATTGCAGGCGGAGTTATTGGCTTTCTCTTTGCCATCTTCCTCATCCTTCTTTTGGTGTACCGTATGAGGAAGAAGGATGAAGGCAGCTATGATCTTGGAGAAAGGAAGCCCTCTGGTGCAGCTTATCAGAAGGCTCCCACCAAGGAGTTTTACGCATAGACTCCCTCATCCCTTCTGTCTCGTAAGCCAAGCTTCACCAACCACAATGACGGTCTCATATCGATGACGACGACAAACGCGTTCACATAAAGATTAAAAAAAGAAAGCAAAACAACAATTGAGGAACATAAATAACATAAAGGAAAAGCTTTTGCGTAGAGTATTGTAATTATGACTTTTTCTTTCTTTCTTTTTTAATGAAAAGCCAAGCAATGCTCATTTTACAGTAAATCTCAGTGTATTTAAACTTTTATTGTGTATTATTTGAGAAGGCTGAAAAAAAAAACACAATCTGTAAAGGTGAGGAATTTGCATCTGTCTTCTGTCAAAGGAGCTGTTTTTAGTCGCTGACTACTTTTTAACTGTAGCAGTATGTATTTGTAAAGAAAAAAAACAATTTAAGGTGGAAATAATTGAATATAATTGTTCTGTATCAATCCTGTTTTCATTTTCATCATTATTTTGTCTTAGCATGTCTGATGTTGATCTTAAAGGTGTATCTCATTAATTTATCTTTTCTCTGGTGTTTAAAATGCCTTTCTGTAGTTTTCACAGAGCTCTTTTGTCTCTGGATTAACATTTAACCGTCAATGTAAATGTTCGCCCTTAAGGTTACAATGTTTATTATTCTTATTATTATTATTACTATTATTATTATTATTATTATTAGCTCTCACATCTTGCTTTTGTAAACAATTTACAATGGAATATTTGTTTCTTTGAATAACATTAGCTTCATGCGTAATATCTTTATGCTAAGTTGCTATTATGATGCAAAAGGTAAGAGACAATGGGGCTTAAATGGAGCAAGATCCACCCATATAGAACTGGAGAGGTTTTATTATATAATTAAATCTGAAGCTCATATGCTATTTGTCAGGGCTCATCGGTTTAAGGCATGTGGAGTTATGCAGGGAGATTATGGTAAGTGTCCGTGTAAATTGATACCCACCCTTTCCCACCACTTTTCCTTGACTATGACATCCCGTACTGTCTCGATTCCAAGTGTCATGACTTCCACCAGGGGCTATTATGATTTTGCCTTGAGGTCAGTTTGGTTTTAATCCATGCGGATGGGAAATACTTGACTTGTGTTCCAGTGTATTTAAGTCATGTCTGTGGGTAAAAGGAAATAACATGCTTGTTCCTCAGACAACCTGTCTCTTTCCATAAAGGGGATGACTGGCATCAGCTTGGTGGAGCATTTAGTCTAAGTGATAATGTCGTCTAGAAATTGAGCAACCCGTTACATGCTTTGGGCTTTGCATATGCTGAACAGTCCAGATTTCTGCTCTGCTGTATTTGTGCCCACTCTTTTTGGTGCCATGCCTTGGGTTTTTGAGCATGGCTCAGTTATTGTCAGACATGTAAGTGTCCTTTTGACAAATATTCTGATGCTTCTTCCGAGAAAGGCATGCATTTTCTGCAAACAGTGATCCAGGCCAAATGAGTCGTTGGACTCCAGGCTCTTTTAGAATGTGGAGTATTGCTCTTGTTAATATTCTGGTGCTGATAATATGAAGGCCAGTAAAAAAACAGTTCATTTTTCTTTCTCGTCGTTTCCCCTGTGTGGATCTATATGAGCTCGACTGGCCATGAAGGCACACTCCCTAATGAACTCCATGCACATTCACGCTTCAAACTCTCTCGTCCTCTCTGTCTTCTTGTTGTACCTAGCTGTTGCCAACTTCTCTGAGTGACTTTCCTGGCCTCAGACATTATCTAGCTCAGATGGAAGTAAACAAAAGGAAGGTACTGAAAACGAAAAAAACACACACAAGCAAACCCAAAGACTCATAGGATTCTCACATCTCTGTGTCATATTAATATTCCCTTTGGCCACTTTTGAGTTTTCACATTTTATTATTTTTCTTTTTCATTTTTTAGTCTTTAGATTTTTTTTTCTTTTTTAAGTAAAGACCTGACCATCGTGTCCAGTTGTTTATTCATATATAAAAACTATATAGAAATATATAAATGTATATTCACAAAATGTTTTAAACCTTCAAAGTGCCTACCATTTGGAAATGTGCTTGTGTATGTCTTGGTTGAAGGCGGTGTGTACATCAGAAAGGCCAGAGCGATGTTGTGTAAGCACAGCTGACTGTAATGGTAACTTTTTTTTAGTCTTACAAAATGCAGACAGTATTGTATCTATAAGTTGAAACAACACTACTGAATAAACATTGTGGCCTAATTTTGATCATTTCATGTGTGATTCTTTCTGTCACGTTGCTCTTAAAAGGAATCTAAAATTCTTGGTTTGGATGTATTTACATCAGTGTTCTCCAACCCCGGTCCCGAACAGCTACTTCTGCTGCAGAGATCAGTTCCACCTGTATCCAGTAAGATGCTCCACCACTTACTTAACTCTGATACACTTGATCCAGCCACACTCAGGAAGAGGCTGATTAGCTGGAGAAGGTGTCTCAAACTGTGGTTGAAGCTAGCCTCTGCAGAAAGATGAAATCACCGGACTAGGGTTGGAGAACACCACTTTACATAGTGTGGAGCTTCTTCATAATGAAAAAACATAGTTACTAAAATGGTACTTCCGGGAACCATGCATCGAAAGGTCCTTTAGGGGACCAAAGGAAACTGTTTTGTCACTGTGTCAATTTTATTATTTTATAATATTTGATTTCTGTAGTACCAAAATATGAAATGGTCTGTGTATAGGAAAAACAAAGGTAGCTAGTACTAGCATTAGACTGTGTAATAAAAAGTGACAGTTATTTGGCCTGATGCTAACAAGATTAGCATTCTGGTGATTAAATTATTGTCTGATCCATAATGACTAATCTATATGAGTTCACTACCGGGATAATCCTAATTTGCGATTCATTCCACGAGGTCTGTAGACTGTCTTAAACTTGTCCTGTAATTATTCATGCAATTTCAAATCACTGCAATTATCTCAGAATGTGCAAATTTGGAGTAGCATGTATGAGACTGGGAACTATGTGACCAATTACGGCACCACGTCACAACAACTAGGGTTCTTCAGATAGCTATACAAAGAAGCTAGCTCAGCATTCTCATTAGGGACATAATGGCAAATGGATTTACACATAGAAAGAGCTGAAATCACAAGTGTAATTTGTAGCATCCATATGGGGGGAAAGATTCTGCATCCTTCCACTTGTCAACACATATGTACAGCTGAAAACTCAAAAGCGCAATTTGGTGCGACGGTGTATAAGTGAATACATTACAACTTTACAGAGACCCAAAGAGTAGAAGATACCAATTTTCAAATTTCACTTTAGGCTATGCTAACACACATAAGGGTTCTGAGAAATGATATGGTGAAAGGCCACTGGTGTTTAGGCAGACATTGATTGTGGTCAAATAACACAGCCACTCTTCCAAACCACCAAATCCTACTGGGTCATGGTATGCTGGAGCATAACCCAGCATTCAAAGGGCAGAGGGCAGGGAAACACCCTGGACAGATCAGCACTCCATTGCAGGGCAGACACACAGACTTTTACATTCACAGTCACAGAGAGAACATGCAAGCTCCATGCAGAGAGGACTAAGAGGCACATTAGCATCTCCAGATCACCTGACTGCATGTCTTTGGACCATGAAAGGAAACACATGCAGACACAGAGAGAACATACAAACGTCAAGCAGAGAGGACCCCGGACAAGGACCCGGGCCCTGCCCAATAATCGAACACAGGCCCTTCTTGCTGTGAGGCAACAGTGCTACCTACTGCGCCACCATGCCACCCCAATGAGAATGAATTAATAATATTTGAAACTTTTTTGTGGGAGTGGGTTTGTTTGATGCTAGACAGAGGTAGTCAAAGTACACAAATCTCTTACTCAGAATACCAATACTCAAATTCAAGTTAAGGTACAGAAGGCTAAGAGTGGAGAAATTCTTAACCACTTTTTGTTATAATCAGTAGAATTATTAAGCCACATATACAGACACTAGTGTTTTTTTTTTTTTTCCAAAAGTCTTTGTTTTGTGGTTTGGCCAAAGGGTCAGGTCAGACTTTAACCATGGCAGATGTACAGACGTGCCTGCTTCTATGTGTGTCAGCTGTAGCATTTGTCCCTGGGGCCCACTCACTTCAAAACGCAATGCAGCCTACCTCAGGCCAGCACCATCCAGGGCCCTCTGTATGCATGTCTGGCCATTCACAGTGTCACACACAACCCAGCCCACCATTTGCGTCTGTGTGCTTGTGTGTCAGAGTGCAGCCTGGATTTATAGCCCTCTGAATAGGTGCCCTATGTTTGTGTTTGCAGAGGGGTTAGGGTTAGTATGTGCCCGTGTCAAAGTGTGCCTTTAATTTATAGCCCTCTCAATAGGGGCATGGGGGAGAGAGAACGAGAGAGAGAGGATGAGAGCATGGATGGATGGGTGCGTATGGAAAACAAAAGGGAATCGGGCCTCCCTTTTTGGGTGACAGAGCTAATTCAATAAAGAGGCCAACAGTGGTTGCTAAACCATGCAGAAATTTGAAAGAACTGGCATCCAAAGTAAACATACTGTTCAGGCTTCATAAGAGGTGCTGGCTGGAGGGCAAAGCCAGGACCACCACATGGTCATAAAGTCTAGGCTGAAACGAGCTCTGTATGAGTGACAGGCCAGTGTCATGTTCTCCTAAATACTCGAAATACTCTACCACAGTCTCTCCATAACTGCACTCAAGAAGACCCCCTGCACTTTTGATTGGTTTGCTCCTCTGGGATGGCTTTGGATGTGATTATATAATTTGATATTTGTGCTAAATGTTGCTATGGAGTTAACTTCAGTAATTTTCCATTGAAAGCTTTTCCTCACAAGCTTTCTCATTACATTCATAAAAAAGCAATTTGTGGTAAGATGACCGGATTTCTGAAATGAAAACCAGGGATGCTTCCAATTTAGTGGTCAATATATCATTTAAATTTTAGCTCTGAAATAAAACAGACAGGACAGTTTCAGTTTCATGTGTTTTGACTAGGGTAATTGTTGTACTATAATAAACTGTGGGGAAAGCTTTGTAACCATGAGAGAAGAGCATACAGTGGCTTATAACAGCAAGTGAAGCTATGATAGGCCATGGAGCACTCAATAAAGAAAATAATAAAGGATAAGAAAAGATTTAGACATTATGCTGCCCCCCAACCCCCATTAGAATACACACCCCTGGGCTGGCTCCAGTTCTGGAGAGACAGAAATGGTTGCAACACGTGTCACATGTCATGTATGGTTGCCTGAAAAACATTGTTTGAAAATGATCCACAATTCGTACATTGCATGGTGGCTGCATTCAAGTATCCTGTATGTCTACACCAAATCAGAGAGCTTATCTATAACCTATTCAAGTCCCTTAAACCCACCCCTGCTTTTAATCCCTGGATTACCTTGTGTCTTGAAAAGACGTTTGTGCTGCTGTTGTGGACTAATTTGACACTTGCTAGCTTCTGGTGGAGTTTTACACAGCCGTGTTCTCTAAAACAAAGCCAGCGAGTCGCACAAGTGGTTAGCAGATAGCAACAGCAACCCCCTCTGTACACCAAAGCCAGCATGATGCATATCTCTTCCCCTCTGCTCTGCTGCTGGGTCTTTCTTAGCACTTTGCAGTCTGGGTTTTGAGTAAAGGTTAAAAATGGAAACTCTTTTAGGTACAGGCCACCAAAAACAGGGGCATTCGGTCATCCTATGTATAGCAGCTTAGTTTAGCACATCACCAGTAGCTAAAACGTATCACTGTCCAATGTGCCTGCGCTAACATAGCTAACTTAATGGTTGAGATGTTTGAACTGTGCACTTAGCAGTGTGCTAAAACAGATAAACAATGGTGGTTTAAAAAATAACAATGTCAGATTTCTGTTTACACATCTGTCTGCCCAAAATGATGTGTAACATTGTTCTACTAGCATATACCAGCAGCTCTGTTCTACAGCTTCAGACTTCATAGCCCTGGCTTCTTTCCAGGTCACTGAAGTTTAACTGACTCGCTGAAGCTGCAAGCTTAAAGGATAAGGGCTCACATTTGAGGGGGTAAAGCTATACTAATGCATGTAGGGCCATAAGGTAAGCTACTCTCACTTCACTATAGCAGGAACAGCAAGTTTTGTACAGTTTGAACAATACATGCATATTCATGCATATTCACCGCATGAAAACAGCGGTTGGTGAATAAGGGCCATTGAGTATTGCAGTTTTGAGAGGCTCTTTAGTGTTTTTAGATTATGCTAGTTGTGGGAGCCAAAGTGCTGTGGACATTTATGTATAACGTTTATGGGGATTAGTATACCTGAATGGTGTGGAATAAACCTTTTCCCTTTTTTCTAAACGGAGTTCTGTGGAAGTTTTCTCCTTCTATGAATGCACACGAGTCAAGAAGTGGTTTCACGCCCGTTTAGCTCCCACACTAGTGATTTGGTAGACTATTTTATGGTGTAAATGAAAACACCTCTGTGGTGTTTTGCATGATACAATTTTTACAATCCTGTCATCAAATGCAAAATAATTTTTTTGTGATTGTAAGTCAGTGGAATGCTTTAAGATATGCCTATTAATATTAGAATAAAAACTGGTTTAATGCTATAATGCTTACAGCAAAAACAGTAAATGGCGGCAAAATTTAAAAAGCAAAAGAAGCAAAAACACATTTTTAGTTGTAATTTTTAGGGGGTAGTCAGTGCAAAACTGTTCAGGAGGTCCAGTTTAGCAAAAAAGTGGTCATAAATGACCCAAGCAGAATGCAGTCTTTGTCTTTCATATCATCATGATGTATAGCATATTATCTGACCAGCAACACAGGGAAGTCAGACAGTCAGTAGAATGCATGTATTTTTGGTGTGTCTCTTTGTTTCTTTGATCTGTTGTAAAGTAACCTTGGGTTTGAGAAAGGAGCTTTACATACAGTCCAGTTCAGTCGTGAAATTTCCTGTCTAGCTGTCTAACCTCTATCCGATATAACACCTTAGGGATGAATTAGAGCAGAGACTGCGAGCCAGGCATTCTTGCTCAGCATCAGTGTCTGACCTCACAAATGCACTTCTGGAAGAAGAATGGTCAAAAATTCCCATCAACACATTCCTTAAACCTCGTGGAAGCCTTCCCAGAGGAGTAGAAACTGTTATAGCTTGGGCCGACATCATATTAAACCCTATGGATTAAGAATGGGATGTCACTCAAATTTATAAATGTGTGAAGGCAGACGAGTGTATACTTTTAACATTATAGTGTATCTTTTTCAGTATAATATTAATTTTGTATTTGAGACCAGGGCCAGGGGTCCTTTTCTGAGTCTGCACATGCGTCGTAAATGCATGAAGACAAATAAATTGGTCCAAAAAAACCTGACCCAATGCCTCTGACCTTTAAATGACAATTCACAGTGTGACTCTGTAGCACCGGCATGCCATAACGCACCGGCATACCATAACGCATCGGCATGACGTTATTTACCATCTTTTTTTCATACAGACTTTTCTTTCAGTAAAGTTACTTTGTTCAATTTAAAAAAGACAAAAAGCACTGGGGTGTCACTGAACTCATACCTGCGATACTGATAGTGAACAAATTATACATCATTTTCAAATGTGATACTGAAAAACAGCACTGAGCAGTGGGATGAGATTTTTGACACTGGTCGATATAACAATGCATTACAATGTGCAGTGCATCAAAACAGCCTTCCTTAAGCTCATTAGACTGTATATGGTGTATTAAAACAATAATTACAATTATCTTGTAAGTACATTAGCAGTATGTTTCTTTTGCTTCTGTGTCCTCGTGCTCTCATGTCAGGGTGTGTAACAGAGATGCTTTGTGAGTTATCTCTCTTTCTGTAGTCTATTCTCTTGGATGATTTTTTCTTTATGCAGTTCTTTGATTCACGTTATTATTTATAGAGCTCAGGGATGTAGCCTCAGGACAGTGCATGTCTTAAACAGTACTGTACTGCTTCGGAAGAGCCACTGATGCAGCCTTACTTCAAAGCATTGTACAATTTTATTTCCTCTCAGAAATATTTTATGACATATACATAAATCAAGTGCTTTGTGTGGATTAAAAACCCATGTGTAGGTTTTTACATGTCATGGTTCCATTTGATATGAAACACAATACAGGAAATTGCAGGGAATGCATATAACATAAAAAACACGATTAGAAATCTGATTTAAACCGTAGCTTTTATTTTCTCACTGGAAAGAGTAGAAGTTAAGATACTGCTATGGCATGTCCTTGGTGGTTGAAGTTATTCACATTTAGAGCTGAAGAATGACTATAATGGTGCATGCAGCTCTCACAAGTTTGGAATTTGTTCAGGCACCATAATCTGATATATTTGACTTGGGTATTTTCTCCTGTCTAAAGCAGCATTGTTCAAGCAATAATGGCTAGACCTCAGTTTCTGACAATTAACTAAAAGAACATGTAGACATGAGTGTAGTGTCTAATATACAACGTTTTTTTAGAGAAGGTGCATAAGTGCTGAATACATGAGGTCCTGGGGGGTCCTGGGACTCTCAGATAAACCTCTTCAGCACCCTGAATGTCTTAGAATCTAAATTCTGTGGTGATCTCATTTTGTAACATCGTTTCGAACCCCTGTCCTAAACGGATAAATCTGATGATTGTGAGTGAATTAAAAGAGTACTTATTTAAGGAGTGTCTTCTGAGGAAGTGAATTGTCCAATATTGTCATCATATCTTTATCTGTAATAAGTTGATTTTGTATTTAAGGCCTAAACTTTGAGCCAGACCTTCTTTTAGAGTCTGCAAGGTTAAGATGTCATGCTGGCAGGTAAAACCAGACCCTCAAATTCAAAAACAACCAAAGGTTATGGTTGAGTCTGCGTTAAGCAACGCAGCACTGGACCGAAGCAAATTAATTCACTCTCTTGGTGATTTATAGCCTAACAACTCTAGATAACAATGCTCGGGGTACCCCTCAACAAAGGTGAGGAAAATGTGCAAAACTTCATTACCAAAGTGAAAGATTTCCAGAAGAACTGTTAAACCAGACTCTGAAGCTAGCATAGCAGTGCTGTGATGATGAGTAAAAACATGGGACGCCCTCAAGTCCAATATTTCTCAAAATTACCTTTATTAATACATTTATATACATTATTAATAGATTTAATTTTCAATAGAAACATAGCCTACCTTCTAGACAACAAATGGTCAAACTATGCACATGTTTGTTAAATATTTTAATGCGTCAGATGTTGATAAGTAAAAGTAGACTTTGCAAAATGCCGCCAAATCCATCGGCCAGTCATCAGCAAAAAACTGCAAGAACAGGGACCAAACCACAACAAGCTGGGGGTTTGGGATAATGAGGAGCAGAGCTGGAACCTTACACAGTTTGGAGTGACGCCACAGAACAGTTCCCAAACTGTGGTATGCAAACCCCCATGGTACGCCCACTCCATTAGCCGGCCACACACAATTACTTTCCCCATTGGGGTGGCACAAACAGCATACAGCGCATGCAAACTCCTGCTCTAAACCTACTGAAGAAAAAGCGGACTGAAACAGTTGGTTCCTGGTGATGTCCAATAGTCAAATGGTGTTCAGTGTTTTTTGATGGGTTAATATCACAGTGTAAAGGATTCTATTGATATTGCAGGTGTTCTGGGACTAATTCCAGATGCATTTGATGGTTTTCTAATGGGATCTAAAAGTGTCCTACAGGAAGCTAGTAGAAGCAAAACCCTCAGCTTTGAATTATGATGGTTCATATGGTCTTTTTCCAGCAGTGAAGAAGGTATTTCACTCCTTAATTAAATAAGGTTTTACTGGAGAAAATGACTTTTCACTCCAGGACCTTAACCGCATCAAGCATTCAGGAGAAAATGATATTGGAAACTGAAAAATACCATTTTCCCCACTTCTAAATTGTGCTTTAACAGTCAAACAGCCATCTTTACAGCCGGTAAACTTCGGATTCTTAAGATGTATCTCATTATGCAACCTTACAATTTTTCGGACCACCATGCTTTCTTTTTTCTATTAAGAAGCAGCCTGAACAGAATGGATTTGTAGGCTATTTGCCAGATAGGCCACCATCTGATATTTACCACCTTCCGATGAGCACCTAGAGTGCAACATAATAACTGTAGGCTTAACTGAGTGTATCAGTTGTTTGTGTGAATAAAGTGTCTTAAAAGTAATCTTGATATCTGTGAGGTCACTGTTAGTCATCTACTCAAGTTAACTGCCCTTCTTGTTGCATTATGACATCTGATAAACATTTAGCTGCTACCATTTTGGTTATGTGTTTGCACCTCTGCTTCCTGTTATAGCACTGTTGTGCTAAATGCTAGGTGATAGACGTGATCTGTGGTCACATTCACATATGAGCTCTCTTATTGATACTGCTGCCTTTGTGACTGCAGATAAGGATCATTCAGTCCTCTGTCTTTCAGTGGCCTGACAAGAGAAGTCCATACCAAAAATACAAAAATACAGTATTATTTACTTAGTTATTATCTGTGCAGCCATTAACCAAATGAACCCGTTGTATACCATCAAACAAGGATAACATACCTGTATATTTTTGTTCACCAAAGTATGATTATTATTCAGGCCCCCTTAAATTACAGTACAGGTCTTAAAATGGAGGAGTTTAAGCATCTCTTGTTTACAAGTAATAGAAAAAGTGATTATGAGATCAACCGCAGGCTGGGACAGGCGGCAGCAGGAATGTGGGTACTTTTCTGGACTGTAGTAGTGAAGAAGGTGTTGAGTCGTCAGACAAAGCTCTCTGTTTACCGTTGGGTCTACATTCCCACCCTCACCTGTGGCCATGAGCTTTGGGTAATGACTGAGGGAAAGAGATCTACTTGATATGGTTAGGAGCACAGTCATCCAGAAGGAGCGCAAAGTAGAGCCACTACTCCAGTTGAAGTGGTTCAGAAAACTGATTCGGATATTCCCCTTCCATTGGAGGTTTACCAGGCACAGGCAACTAAGACAGACACCTACTGATCGTCCTAGTACCTGCTGGAGGGAAACAGCCTGGGATCCCCCAGAATAAACTGGAGGAAGTTGCAAGGGACTGAGCTGTCTGGGCCTTGGTGCTTTCCCTACTGCAACCATGACCCTTTTTGGACTAAGTGGTATAGGATGAGTGAGATAACGTAATTGTACACCTTTAAAAAGGTTTAAAGATAAACTGCTTACACTTCCCCAGGGTTTAGAAGCCACTTTCAGAACCTAACATCATTTTAGAATCACTTAAAAACATGGTCAATGATTAGACTTATATGTGCAATATTTATTGAGCTTCACTCAATAAAAGTCTGGCATGGCACCATTGCAAGCTTTGGTGACTTTGATGTGATGTTAAGGACGGTCATCATAATGGTCTGGGTGCATGTGATCCTGCATCATGCAACTGTCTACCAAGGGTGTTGGCACTAACAGGATGACGCAATAAGAGCATTACTGGTCGCTGAATGACCGCAATCGTGACTGTTGGGTCAGTCAGTTACAACGACAAGGCATGTCCTTGCCTACATCACATGTGCGGCTGAATTAAAACTTTATATGTCTCACAATGTCAAACCTACCCGCCAATTTTCATTCCTTTACAATTTACAGCATGTAGATGACACTCTTATCCAGAGCAACTTACAAGGTTAATCATATTACAGGTAGGCCAATGTAGTGTATTTAGGATATTTAGGAACCACTGGCATACTAGAATCAATTTTTGTTCTATAAATAGATAGTTTCTTTGAAGAAGAGTGGTAACCACTCTGTTAGGAGACCATTAGGTAGTCATTCAATCGATCCAAAAAATATTTTAGACAGTAAGGATGTCGTACACCTCTGAACTGAGCATTGGGGGTACTTGTGTTTACCACTATGAATATGTTCACTGCTAATTAGTGAAATTTTGAAGCTTGCATGATTACCTATCGAGAACAGAGATTGCTTATGTTTACAGCTTGAAGCTGAAGTGCTTTGACCTGTGTGGTTTGAGCTTGTGTTCTGAAGTTGGCCTGTCAGGGCTTAGAACTATGCAGTAGAGTACCAGCAGCAGGTCCATGTGTGCACCTTTATTAAGCTTACTTGCCAGAAAGGTTGAGCTCTCCAATTCTGCATACTGTTAAATAAGAATACTATTCTCTATTGTCTCTTTCATATCATCTCTGTTATAGCAAAACTCCTGAAGCAGTAACATAATAAGAGAAGGGAAAATCTACCTGACTTTAATGCCTCCCAGGGGTGGCCATGCAGATGGCTGTGCACAAAGGCTCCTGGGAGACATAAGCCCCTATTAAAAGGGGCTTTAATGTTCATGTTAAATGTCGCTGTTCAGTAGTTAAAAGGTGTGTTAATGTGCTATGTTGTTGTTTATGTGTCTGGGGTGGGATTTTTTGTGTTGTCACTACGAGCTGTTAGCTATAGGCTATTGGTGACCTCCCCCTGGTTTGGAGCAATGGGCTTGTGTGCGTTTTTCTCGTTTAAAAAAATAAAGGGAGTTTTTCAACAGCAAAATTATGGCCCCACCTGAGTCTTTGTCGGAATGGTGCCACAGTACCTTAAGGTAATGAGGACTTTACATTTTGAACCGTTTCCATCATGTAATGTGCATACCATATAAAGAGCAGCTATTATGAGGTGAATATCATGTACAGTAAGCTACTGCATAAATGTCAGGGAACACCCTTCATTATGTGTCCAGGCTCCTCCCAAAGATCCTGCTGACATTATGTTCTCCTTCATAGAGACACTAATGTTCACACAAGCAACTACCCAAACACACCATAGCTGTTTTGCAAATTTCTCATGTGCTCCTAAAATGCCTAAAGGAAATATTTCTGAGAAGATTAGTTGCTTGTATAATTAAAAGAGTCAATTATTCAATAGTTAATGAGAATCATGAAAATAAAAAAAGTTCAAAAATATGGAGTTTAAAACCTGATTAACAGATATAGAAATTATGGGATCCCTGGTATGGGTTCAGTGACTGGTATCGGGTAAACAGTCACAGTGCAGACTGGAATTCAATCCCTTGCCTTGGCAAGCACCCTATGTAATACCAATGAACATCCCTGGGTAAGATTCTGAACACCACCTTGTAGTGTAAATGTGTAAAATATTCTAGATGTAAGTCACTCTGGATAAGAGTATCTACTCAACGCCATAAATGTAAATGTTCAAAAGCTGGTAGATGACCAAGACTGTCGTAATCTGAAACAAACAAAAAAAAAAAACTCCAGTCTTTCTGTCAAACCTTATGAGAAAACAATTCAACACTATGAGTCTAAAAGGATGTGTACCTGCTAAGAAGCTGTAACTGAGAAAAGGACATAAGAGCACTAAACTCTTAAAAGCTTTTTTCAGGTTTCTTCAGTGGTTCTTTAGTAAAGACCGTCTGCATGCTTAAAAACTCACTGCCTAGTGAAATGGTTCCTCAGCTTGATGGAGAATGTGTTGTATGCGTTTATATAGCACCACATGGTTCTTCTTCTGTTACAAACTGATATCATGCAGCATTGCATAACTCTTTTAATCTGATTGTTAAACAATTTCCTGGCCGAAACATGCCCCCCAAATCAATCACACAATTTCTTCCACAGTCACTTCCTTGTTTATTCAGGCACCATTGTGGGTTAATAAGTGCTTTCCATTCACATCTGCTTGTTAACACATCCAGCTCCAAACCTCTACATAGCCAGATAAGGCTCCTGTCCTTTCAGCAGGCACCAGTGCTGTTATTTTGTTGTTTTAGTGCAAAAAACTATACTTACCCTTTTACTGCTGGCCTTGTGTTGAGAAAGTGCAGAGGAAATGACTGCAGTTGAGCAATGAAGAAAAACAGTTTGGTCCCACTGGGCTCTGATGTTTGCTAGCTAGCTAATGTTAGCACCCATTGACAAAAGCACAAACTAGCCTTAGCTACCACATTATATTATAGAAAGAAACACTCTTTAAAACTCTATGCTATCTAGAAAGGACTAATTTGACTTTTACTAGTGCATGCTAACATTAGCTAGCTAGTTAACTTCAGAGCACACTGACATTAAATGTTGTTTTTCTTCATTCACTCATCAACTGCAGCTGTTTCCTCTTCAGTTTACTATGACAAGGAAAGATCTAGAATGATAACTGTAGATTCTTTGGACACAGACCTATTTAAAGAATGAGAGCCTCAGCCAGCATGGTAGATTCATATTGGGCCTGGACGGGAATTCTACTGGATTCTAGTGGACAGAACAATTTGTAAAATGTTCTACGTAGAACCATATGCAGCACATTCTCCTTCAGTCTGAACCATTTCGTCATGAAAGCAACTTGTAAGTTCTTCAGACATGGTCCAACTGTGGAAGTGTGACTGTACTAAGACCACATGTTGAAAGCTTACATCCTGAATAAAATAGCTCCTGCTATAATGTCTCCTCCATCTTGTGAGACTTCATGTCCACATTGCAGCTCACTGGATCAACCACTCCTGCAGGTTCACGTTCTCAACCTGCCCTGAGGGACATGTTCAAAAAGCAAGCATGTGCTTTTAACTGTTAACAGCATTAACCCAGGACTCCTTTTATAGCTCACTCGTCTCCTGTGTGAAAGGCATTGTGCCAGGGATAATTCTGAACAGTGTTCATTTGCCGAAGGATCCACTCGCACGGATTAAAGTTTTGACAGACAACGGAAAAAACACGCTCCCCGCACAAAATGGCTTGATGCCAGAGTAATTGGTCCCAGTGGGTGGGAGGTGTAGGTCTATTTGCGCTCTCTCTCTCTCCCTGTCTATATTTCCTCTCATTCTCTCTCTCTCTCGACTGCTGGGGTGCAGCGTGGAAACGAGTGAGAGATGCTTAAGGTCGAAGCAGAAAATGAACATTTTCATCATACATAAATCACGCACTGCCATTTGTCTCAGCAAGAGGCCCCTTCATTATCATGTTACACTGAATGTGTTCTCAGGCAGAGATTAATGTCAGAGACTTTTAAAGGTAACCTGTTGGGCTCGAGGCTCCCTCTCTTTTTCCTAAACCGACAGGCTGTCTTTAAGCTCAGAAAATGATACACATGGGAGGGGGTCTCTGAAATTTGTTAAAAGCACGTAATGGCGCTGCTGGGAGCTGCTGTAAGCTGCTAACATTTAGCGAAGCCTTTTAGCCTCGGTATTTCACCCAATGTCTTCACAATAAGTGCAGCACCACCAGGGCGACAAGACAGACTAGTCGACATTTACCAAAAGTCATGTCATTCTCTAGAGCTTGTCCTGTTTGAACTAGACTGGGCGGATGGGGTCTTGTCATGGCTTTCATGCAGAATTACAAAGCCACCAAAGTTCTTCTTGCAGTGCCGGTATCCTAGTGGGCCTACTAAACTTCGCAGCTAAAATAACTTTCGCAGATGAAGAATATTGTCCTCCCCAGTACCAATCTCAATTTATTAAAATGACAAGCTTCTCAATTTGCCTCTTAATCATTCTGGGTTTTGATTAAAAGCAGTCTAGTACGGAATGCCAATTCGCCACCTTGGTAGCTCTTGATAGGATTTGGAAAAGCGTTTCATATGAACTCGAAGCTCTGGTGGCATTCTCAGCCACATCTTATGCAAGTAACATGATAGCGCGGTTTAATTTTAATACAGAATGCATGCCGTGGTCTCACTGGAAATTAAAGTTTGTTGTGATTAAGGCACTCTGATGGGACCATTTATAATGATTGTATTTTAATTAAAAGCGAAGCTCATGAGAGAAAATGATATGAAAAATTCGGTGAGGTGCACTTGAGCTTCGGTTACACTGGAGTTCAGACGCAATTAACGTAAAAACTCCAACTATGCTGAAACTAGCAGTCTATTGTGGTGCTGCTATATTGGTGTATATTATGCTTTTTATATATAATCAAATGTGTTTAATTCCATAAAATACAGGCTTATTATCCAGTTGCTAATTTTAAAACGTATCTTTTAGAAACCTCACTCTTTAAAAGGAAGGTTCTGGAATGGTTCTTGGCTTTAATTATCATAGAATCTGCCTCCAACACTTTTTTTGTAAAGTTGACCCTCAGTGATGCCACAGCCATCCAAGGCCAAGAGCCTAAGACAGTGTAACTGCCTTCCTCTGTCTGGGTGGGTGGGATGCCTTGCTTCTCCTCCCAAGCCCATTGACACAATGCTGTTTAAAACAGGCATCTGTTAGCTGATGGAACAGGATTGGCAGCTAGTGTTCTCCAAGCATGTTGATCTGTTTAATGTAGTTGTATGCTTTTTAAATGAACACTGGGAGCCAACTCCCTCTGAAGAGCTGATTTACAACAGAATTATGTAAAAATGGTATTTTTGTTCTTGCAGTCCTTCTACAGCTGCAGAGTATATTTCACTTTTACTCCACTGTTGTAGGTACAAATCATGCTTTGAGCCCTGGATGCTTGCACACAAGCATCTGGCCACATATTTCACTCATGATTTTACATGTACACCCAAGGCCTATTGGATTCTGCCAGGTGGTCAACTTCAATACATCATCAAAGAGAGCATCAGAACCGTATTTGGCAACGGTCTGACAAAGACTGAACAAAGTTTTGAGGTGAGATGAATGCACTTCCAACAGGACTGAGGTTAAATATCGTTTGACATGCAGAAAAACTACAAAACTCCTGGAAACAGGAATTACACAGATAGGGCCATCGCCTACGTCACAATCCATGATAAATAACATGGGCAGGGATGTACACTCTGCTGTCCGATTTTTGCTGTTCTCCAATTAGCTGTGAGACTGTCTTGTATCTCTTTTAGCTCTCTACCTATTATAAGTCAGGGCACTTAAAGTGTTTCAAAGCTATTTTTGTAAGGTAAAATTATTACATAATGCTGCTTTATGACAAAACAAATGTCTTGCAAAGCTTTAGCTGTTGTTGCAGTTGTCTGTAGTTTTTTCGTTGGTAATTTTATAAAATTATAATGTCATGATGTCTCCAAGTTTCCTTATTATGTCTTCTGATGTTTTCACTTTTACCTGCCCTTGTTTGTTGATGCCTGATTGACAAGTTTGTCTACATTTTGTCTGCCTGCCTGTTCCAATCTCTGCCTCTTGTAATCAGTCCAATGACACTTCTTATGATTATGGTAGCAAAAACATTGACAATGCTTCAAAATGAAAAGCGGTTTGGAAGCTGAAATAATAAGCCCCTATTACTGAGCTGAGCCGATTAATCTGACTCACTGAAAGCAGCCAGAATTCCCTTAATAGTCCAGAGAAGCAACAGTTTACCTGGCAGAAACATACCTAGGTTTCACACTCCCAACTTGGTAGGCTGGTAACATCCTATAATAGATCTAGCTAGTGGGTAGACCTGGACTTTCTTCATATTCATACATCTCATTTACAAAGATACTTCAAAGAACAGTTCATCAAAAAGTTTGGTAACACTTTACCTTAACACCGCTGCATTACAGTGACATAACCATGCAATATGTCGATATAACAGGGTTAATGATAATCGTTACCAAAGCTTCTTTAGGCCAGTTAGGTTAAAACAAAAATGGTAACTGTTTAGGTAAACCAAAAAGAAACACTTTTTGGTGCCTTTGTTTCCATAGTGATAAATCTGAAAGGAAGTAGCTGAATTTGCATTCATACAGGTCTACCAGCAGTGGCAAAAATCCCAGTCTACAGGAAATACTTCTTAGAATTGTGCCGGGGAAGGCATGGACCAAATCTGGCTGAACTGTGCAACTCCATGATGCAAGAGTGGCGAAACCTTGATGTGCCCTACATATCCAGTCCATGCCAAATCCAATCACAGCTGTTTTTCATGCTTGTCAACGTATTACACCTATTAGGTACATTTCAGCCACAGGTGACTCATTTTTGGTCCGGTAAGTTCATTATGTAAAAATTCCCAGAGCTTAAATGAGAAAAGAAGAAAGTCCTTCCTCCTCTGTGAGATTAGAGGCTTTAGAAATCAAAGGGATGCATGGTTTGGCTTCCACTTTCTCTCTGTCACCACCATGTTTCATCTCAACCGCAAACCACCAGGCTCTAATTTCACAACAAAACCCTGCTGATTTGCTCCTGCCTTCTTTAAGTTGTCTGATGCTTTATGTTCCAATTAACTAATCAGGCTAAAAACACCCTTGTGCTCGTCTGATTGCTGATGCCTGTTATTAGGATGTTAAGAGGTATCTTTATATAGCCATGGTCATGTGCGCCTTGCTGGATTTGTGTCTTTCGTTTTATGCAGCATGACAAGGCAGTGATCCAGCTGAAAATACAGCTGTGTGGGGACTGAGGCCTATCAAAAGAGGGTTACATTCAAGTCTGCTTTCCTTCGACATACACAATTTTATTTTATTATATACAATATAATACACAATATTTATGATATCTAGCCCTTTTTCTCAAAAGGCATCAGCTTTTGAGCTGATAATATTAAATGCATGTTGTTTGTACTAATCTCACATTTTAATTAGAGACCTGACCTGATGTCGTCATTTGTCTTTACCAAAACTGATAATGCCATATCCCACACATGTAGTGCCCAGCACTCAGCATTCCAACTTTTGGCCTGTGCTTTAGATAAGAGCCTGGAAACTCAGCTTAGTCACCTATGACTGAAACATACCTGATAACGTGCAATACCTCCATGAGCACAAATAATAGTTGAGCTTTGACGTTGCATGTGCTGGACAAGTTTCTGAGTGTAGACTACATAAATGTTCAGCCACTCTTGCAATAAAAGTATTCTGCAGGTGGGCCAAATTTGGTGGATGCGTTCCCTGCACAATTTTTAGGAGGCAGACTGCTGGCAGATTGGTATGACTGTACGATTCCATAAACCTGCAAATTCAGTGAATTCCTTCACACTACAGCCTTTCACACACCCATATGCAATGACTCCTTTATGGCAATCTTTAGCTTTGAGACCCATTTTCTACACATCAAACGAGACCTTCAAAGCACTGTACCACCTCTTCTCAATCTATGAATCCGTCACTCAGACCCTATATATATATAGCATGATCATGATCATTCTTGTTCAACGCCATCTGCATGAGCCTGAAGCTACTACCACCTTAAACAAGCAAGGTGACAAATTTTTTGTCTGGTGGGCTTATTTCTAAGTTATTTCTATATATATAGCATGATCGTCCTTGTTCAACACCATCTGCATGAGCCTGAAGCTACTACCACCTTAAACACGCAAGGTGACAAATTTTTTTGTGTGGTGGGCTTATTTCTAAGTGTCAAAGCAATTTTAGGCAAGACAATCACGATTCACTACATAGTGGTCGATTAATATTGTATTCACTTCTTTAAGAAAACGTAGCAGGACTGATTTTTTTAAATTGAAATTTCAAACACCACAATATGGCTGAGGCACTGTGGGCTTCTGTTAAAAGGATTAGGCCTAGGCCTGCACTGAACAGGATTTAAATGAGGATATTTCAGCGAAAGGAAAATGTTGTCCAGGTCTATTCCCTAATCCCTGTCTAATAAAACCAACCCTATATAGTGCACTCTGTAGGAAGATGAGTGTTGCAAACATGGAGCTTAGTGTTACCAAGTATAATTGAATAGTAGTGGGGAGCTGATAGTTTTCTGGCTTAACCATAAACCTATAGTGTACATTACGGACTACTTAAAAGGAACTAATGCATTTTTAAGCTGCAGTGAGGGAACATAGCTTTTCTTGGAGACTTCCAGAGTGGGTGCACAATGTGGCAAAAATTAAGATGTGTGACAGTGACAACAAAAATGATATTGCCTGATACTTACATACACACTGATAAGCCAAAATATTATGACCAGCTGCTTAATGTGACATTTGTCCTCTTTATGCTTTTTAAACAGATTTCTAAAGACGTCTTGTGGTATCTAGCACCAAAACATTAGCAGCAGATCACTTAAGCCCTGTAAACTGTGAAGTGGAGCTGCCGCTGATTGGACTTGTTGCTCCTGCACATTCCAAAGATGCTCAGTCAGACTTATACTGTATCTAGGGCATCTAGGGTCCAGATCAACCCCTTCATCATGGTTCTTGAATCATTCCAGAACAATATGGGCAGTGTGGCAGAATGCATTGTCCTGCTGAAAGAGGTCACCTCCATGTGTACCTGTTCCACAACAATGTTTAGGTAGGTGCCACTTAAATGCCTGTACCCACTGTTTCCCAGCACAACTTTGCCTAGAGCATCAAACTCTTTTCCCATAGTGCATCCTGGTGCCAGTCGTTCAAAATACAATGGAATAAAACAAACAGTACAAGAAACAAGAAAAGTGTCAGCTGAAGTGAGGAGGAGAATAAAAGTGCAGAGAAAAAAGACACATTTCAGCTTTGAAGGGAACACAGAGGGGAACGAGAAGCAGAGCTGCAGAGGTTTGTGGCAAAGAGTTTCATAGTTCAGGAGTCACAATGCTAAAAGATCTGCCTCCAGCAGCTCTAACAAAGCAGTCTCTTCATGTGGTCTTGTCAGACTCATACTGTCTCATTCTTACCTGTTCGGGCTGAGATTCTGAACAAAGACAGTGAGGCAGCCACTGCTGCGGTACAGTGGCTGATCAGCAGGGAGGAAAAATGGAGGCTAGAAAAGGCCATTATCCACTCCAAAGCCTTCTTTCTTTATGTTACAGTGCTGATGCCACCCCCCCAACCCCCAACCACCACTCCCTCTCTTGTGTACGTCTCTGTGTTTCTACCTGCTGTCGCTAGGCTGAGCAGAGCTGCAAGCAGAGGACCCCTCAGGCTCTCCCAGCGTGGTTTTAATGAATGCTCTTTGAAGTGTGCCATGATTGTGCAAAATCCGCGTCCTCTTCAAAGGCGAGGTATCTCCAGTGATGCATTATGGGATATGGATCATGTTTTAACTGAGCATGTGGGTCCCATGCTATTATGCCCAGGATTTTAAAGTAGGGTCGCATGGCACGGGAGACACCAAAATGGCATCTTGTGTACATGTGCAAGCACTTGCATACACACTCAGACAGTGGTTTGGATGTTGTCCAATACTGACCAGTGATCACTTGTAGTAACATCAGCCAGGGTCAGCACTCTGCTATCTCAACAAAGTAAACAATTTCCATAGATCACACACATACACACACACACAATTGGCCCTTCATTCTTTTTATCCTCTCCATCACTTTCATGCTTTATTTATATAATGATGAAATTAACTTCTGATTGAGTCTCATTCACTGTCTAAACATTTTATGATGAATGGACTAATAGAAATGTTCCAAAATTACTTATATAATATAATCTATACATATTAATGTACATTGAAATGTAAAAATATAAACTGAAATGTCTTTTATTCTCTTGTAAAGTTAGTATAATGAAGATGCAACATTTGTTTCAACAATAATTCGACTCAGACTCTGGGAAAATAAAAGAGATCAACTTTACCTAAATATGCAAATTTAAAGCGCTGACACAGTATCTGTAATTAACTGAATTAACGTTTAGGGGCAACGTCTAGCTGATCCTCTTCTTCAGACAGGTAGATGTTCTGACACTGGCAATGTTGTTTGAGTGAAAGTCAATTTTTTATTAAAAATGCTGCAGGTGTAATATATTAGCACAAATACACAAAAAAAGAGTTTTTAAAATTATTATTCTTTTATACAGATATCTAAATGCACATTTGAAGTAAAAGTTTATAGAAGTAAAAATACAAAGCAAAATAAGGTAGACCTGCATACCTGATAGCGTATAATTCCTCCCCAAGCATGAGTAACACTGTATGCTTTGCCAGCCAATTTTTTAGATGCTGCATAACTGACCAGAGCTATGCCTTCCTTCACACTGAAAATGGCTCCAATAGACATGACCAATGACCGTACCCAAACTGCTTTGATTAGTCTGCTAACTCAGCTACTTCCTTCACACTATGGCTCAAATGGCCCAAATGCAATCACTCCTTTTAGCCAATCATGTCACACACTGAACAAGACATTCACTGCACTGTACCACAGCTTCTTAATTGTTGAATCCCGTTGGACACCCACATTCAATGCCATGTGGAAGAGTCTGAAGTTGTTACAACCTTAAACATGCCAGGTGACTAATTTTTTGTTTGGTGAGTTAATATTACATGCATGTATGATAAGCTTCATATATTAGTCTCCAGTCAACATAAGGTTATTAAAAACTTAGTCTTTCTTTCTTTCTTTCTTTCTTTCACAGCCACATAGACACACATTCATGCATGAAAAGGAATCACATCTTATTCAGAAGGTAATCAACAAGACAGCCACATTCATTACAAATCAACTAATGTCTACCCTTTTAGAAAATCTGTTGATTTGTACATCCCTTTTATCCAGTGAATACAGCCAGTGATGCATTTAGTCCATGTTAATCATTGTGGGCTTTTATATTGGGCATGTGAGGCAAACAGAGGAGCACAAAGTTCAGTTTCATTTTGATTGTTTGTTGTTACAATTGGCTAGTGGGACATTTCCTTACTAAATTACCCCCCTGATTCTGGTGTAACTAAAATAGCTGACTCTATGACAAAATGACAAATTCATGCATGGTCAAGTGTAACAAATGTAAAACTGTAAATGTTAGAAACTGTCACTGGAAAAAGTTGACAGTACAAATGATTATTCCACAGTCCTAGAATTATGGCACCACGTTTTGCTTAGCAACCTGATATTGAAGTCCTCTTTTAGCATGTGCATAAAATAGATTAACGGTGGAAGGTACTACATAGATAGATATGACTGTCTAAAGTGTGTTACCTCCACAAGCCAAAACGTTTCACGACTGTTATCATGCCAAGTGGTACGTGTAGACGTGCCATGGGGTCTTATAAACAGTGCCCTACAGTAAAGTGTATGTTTATTAAGGTACTCTGTTTGTGCTGTCGGTCAGCGGACTGAGTATAAAATACTACAGTAATCCCCAGACTAAAAATGATACTCAGTGGCCACCATTTGTAATATAAACAGCATCTAAAGAAGTTCTTCGAGTATTCTTTTGAGTCTATGACAGTCAAATAAATTCTCCAATAGGTCAATATCCTACTTTCCACCCTAAATACAGCATGTTTAACTGTACTGCTTCACAGACAAACGTCAACCTTTTAGTTACAGTTTAATTGTTTTATCTTTTGCATAAACATTTGACAACAACAACTGTTGTTGCCTGGCATGACATATGTTGCACTGAAAGACAATTATCCAGATAATGACAGATTTGCTAATAAGTGAATAATTAGAGAAGGGGGAGAGAAAATACTGTGACTGTAATAGAGCTGTACATATTAATCACTCTACGTCTACTAACTGAATTTAATATATTCTAGAATGTTGAATTTATGTCAGAGTTTATATATTTTCTTGCTGTATTTTGGTATTTTTGTCGACAGGAATAAAAATCCTTTCATATCTGCACTTGCCAAATACAGATTTAAATTCTGATTCTATTATGATTTGTTTGTCTACAGGCTGCATGCTTTTGCATGCTAATGAATGTGAATGCAGCTCTGATCTGTTTGTCCTCCCTCCTCTTTGTGCATTCAGATTGCTTTCCCTGTCCACGTTGTGCTGATGCTGATGCAGCAGTGGGGTGAGGGCGGGTGAGCTGGCACAAGCAAGTTTAGTGCGGGGGGCAGTGCCAGCACTGAAGGCCACTCTGAGGCTGTAGGTGTTCCTCCTGGCTGCAGCCACTGGGCTGGTAAAGAGCCCATTCAGAGATTAATGGGCTGAAGGGAAATACCAGCACTGCAGAGTGATTCCGCCTCCTCACCCCAGCCAACTGCCTTCTGCACTGGACTGCATGTCTCCCTCTCATGTCTTTGAAAAGATGTATGACGGAACAGTGATTTACCTAATTCAGTTCTGTTTAAAGACTGAAACATGTTGACTCTGCAACCACAGTTGACCATATGCATTTGACTATATGCTTCAAATGCAGCAGATATAGATTTGATATTTTGTGTATATACTTTTGTAATTAGAACCTTTTAAAATAGAATACTTCTTTACAGCCATTAGTGTAGATAGTGCAGTTGTTGTGTGTAGTAGGATTGCTACCTTAGCAAGACACCTTAAGATTCCTTAGCTCTAGGTATAGTACAGCCTCAGAGCAATAGCAGAACGGCTGTTCTTCTTCTTATCATCTCGGCTCTCTCTTCAGGTAACAGTGATCATTTGTAAGCCTAATGCTGTTTCAGACGAGCAGGTGGTAAAACTGTGGCTCTGTAACAACAGCAAGGCTTCCAGGGAAAAGATGGCCTGGGGAGAGTAAGCCTGCACAAAGAGTTTTCAGATAAGATGAAAACCAAATCTAATCATTTTAACTACCTCAGTGGCAGGAAGATTCTTAAGAGATTCTCAAATTCGGAGCCCCTGATCCTACAGTGCAACCGTACAGCTTGAGAAACAGCAGACTGCTCCTCCCTGAATGATTTATCAAGAGATATTTTTAGGTTAGGCCATTTGCAAAGATGGATTCATCAGACAAGGGTTCAAAACAGTTCAGGACACATTCATACTGACCGACTCCATCAGTGAAATACATAAGACCTTTAAAAAATCCTTCTCTATGATTTTTATTTCGATATATTATATACATACACATATAAAACTACATATACTGTACATGTATATACTGTATACACAAATTACTTTTTACATCCTACTGACATGCTATTTGCAAACATACATACTACATATACATTTGTACATGTATTTATTTATATATTTTATATATATATTATATTTCATGTATCCAAAATAGGAATCCAAATGTCACTACATTTTTTATATTTTGCACTTTTCTTTTGACTTTTTCTACAAATGAATTCTCTGACATTTAAACCCTATCAGAAACCCAAACTTAAACCCATATCTCCTCAGAAATATCTTCTGAAGAAGGAACAACTTGTAGCTAAAGTTGCAACAGGGCTGGTCCTGACCTACCGGGATCGCTTCTACCTGACCCAGCCATGTAAACCATTTGCAATTGCTGCACTTTCACACCTGGCTTCCCAGTGCTCCTATTACACTCCTCCCTCCTTTAAACAGGTTGCTCTATCTGTTGTCTTCTCCTTCACATACAAATCCTGCATTTGCAAAAGCAGCGTGATTAAACAAGCCTATTCCGAAATCTCAAACAGAATGCAAAGCGTTACAGACTGCTAACTTGATTTAATATTTACTATATTTAATTTGTATATATTATATGTTATTTACTATATTTCATGCATTACTATGTCAACTCTTTTTAAACCCCTTCCAAAAAACTTTCAACAGATTTGAGTTGGCTTCCCATTCAATCTTCTCAATCCACATGAAATGCCTCAGCTTGTACAGGTGCCAAAATAGCTAAAGTGGGACAGGTCAGTTGCTATGGTCAGTGTCCACACCTTTAACAGACTTTAATTAAACAACTTAGTTTGCTCTCCACATTTCACTCTGCACAGTTTCTCAAACCTTGGACAATAGAGAGCAGCTTTCCTCAGCTTTTCAAACTGAAGAGACTGAGAGGAGGAGCAGAGACTTTTGATTAAAGACACTATATAATCACTGTCTTGTTTTAAATGTATGTATGAGGAGTATATAAGAGGAGCTGTGCCATCACGCCTATAAGATTGTCTGAACCGGCCTCCTGAGATGCTGCAGCTGTTTAGTTTTATGCACGCACATATGAACACATGTTCATGCGTGATGGGATTATGTTTTCCGAGCTGCAGTGTGTAAACATCATTGCCGGTTAGGGTTCATCAAACACAGAACATCAATTCTTTAGTTTGTTGAACATTACTGTTATTTGCTGACCCTCGGAGAGAACACGAGTTTTCCTGGTTGCTGTTCCCGCAAGTCCCTCTCAAGGTGTTTTGCTTCTGTTTTCATGACCACATTGACACACTATCATCCTCTCATCCAAGTTGTAAACAGTATGCAGCTTTGACGCAAGAGTGGGGTGGGGCCAAACACAACACGCATAGAGAGTGTATAGAGCTGATGAGCTCTGTGTTGCACATCCACGTGCAATGAAAGACACGTTTGAATCATGAACCTTTAAAGTACCTTTACTTTCCAGCGCTGCAACATGAAAGAAAAGCTCGTCCACACAATGCTGTATTATGTTATGGCCATAAAAGAGACTGTGTTTTTGTCATTACTCATAATGTGCTTATGATTGGTTATAAAGAGCTCTCTGTCTTCATGAGTTTAGTTCAAGGTCAAAAAGTTTTCAACATTCTCTTAGGATGTTCTTTTCAGGTGCACATCCCTCCTTGTTTTTATTCTCCCATCCTATGACCAGTTTTCTTAAAAAGAGATCGGTATGACTATGCCTGGATTCAAATCCACACACTGTCAAATCAATATCCGCTTCTTTAGTTCTGCTCCATCAGTTCTCTCTTTGTAGCAAGGCCAGTTCAGCATGCACAACTACGGAGAGCAAATAATAGCATTAAAGAAACTCTCCCAGAGTCTATTATTAACCTTCATTCAGGTGAACCAGGGCACATCGTAAAAGGGTTAGACTTAGTCAGTAATGGTAATACAGAGTTCCTGTTAATGCTTGCTTGTTAGAACTGTGTCCATTTTGTTTGGAAAGGGACATCTCAACATCTCAACATCTCAACAACTCTACTAATATTATAAAAAAGTGACTAAAAAAACAAAGAACTATCCTTTAAAACATTTTATCCTTTACAACAATGTATCTTACTGATAATAGTGTTCTAGGCTGATACATTCACCACATATCAGTACTATAAATAGAACAACAACAACAACAAAAATAAAACAGAATAAAGTATATTACATTTTTGTTTTCGTTCCAAATCAAGTTTCCTTGATTTGAAGCTGATTTGTTACCCTCACCAGGAGACCTAATTCAGATGAAAGGAGTACTGATTAACCAGGTAAACTATTTTTATTTGTTACAATATCTTTGTTTTTCTTTTTTTCAGGTGCCTATAACTTTTGCACATTACTGCAATAATCCTTATCAATATAGTCTCATGCTGTTCTATAACACTGTTATAAAAGTGTAATAACTTATAGATTTACATGTGATTAAGTGATTACAACCAATTTTAGAGATTGCTGCCAAAGACAGTTTAGTGGTACTGAACTACACTGTACTGATAACTACAGCACTGACCACAACACTAACCTGCTGTGTTGGTGAAAGAGGGTCTGTTGTGGAAAGTGTGTAGATCTGTTGCTTGTGCTGTTCTGTGCTGGGCTGTGAGGCAGTAGTGCAGTGTTCAGTGTGATCACGGTGTTCAGTAAAGATTAATCACCTGACGGGCTATGTTTTCCACATCTTCTTCCATGATGTCAGAACTAGTATCTCCCCCTATCGGTCTGGAGGATAATAGTGATACAACAAACCTGACACTGGAACTCAACTCTAAGTGGACGTTCTAAAACCCCTGTATGGTGGAGGTTGTGTTTGGGGCATGGAGCATCATGTGCTCAAGGTTCTCTGCTTCAGCTTCACCGGGACGGTATGATCTTTGAACACTGGGCTGTATATTGGCTTGCATGGGTTCATCTGAAGGCATGAAGGCTTATGGGAAGCACCGGACTCTAAGTCTTGTAGATGGTTGTTGCTGTTGACTGAGAGATGTGGATGTGACCTGCCTGTGGATGTGACCTGCCTGCTATCTTGACCATTCAGCTGACACTGGTGGTGGTTTCTCCACTGCTGTTGTGTTTAATAAAGAGTGCTTGTGTTCTGTGGCTTCTTCTATGCCAAGACGTCACAATACAATAAACAACACTATGTTACTGTAAATGTTTACTGTAAAGTGACAGCAGTTTAAGTTGCTGTCAGCTTTGCCGTACAACTGCAGTTGATGGTTCAGAGATGAAAAGCTTAGCCTATAATCTCTCATCTGATATCATCCTCATTATTAAATACATGATCGACTCAGCTAGCCTCTTTCAACCTGATATTAGGATTACATAATATAGCCACGGCTTATAAAAGTCAGCTTACATCTGACCAATCCACCACTTTCCTAACCAAATGTTTCATCAGGACATGCAACTGCCGTCAGTTTAATTGCATTTCTACGTATAACAGGTCTGAAACCTTGTGGTTCTTTCCTTGTGGACAAAGTAAAATCCCATTTTGTTGTGTGAGCAATTTGTCTTTACTGTCCAAGCTCACTACACTCTCAGTCCGGCCAGCTTTATGCTTGCTTTCTGAAAGTTTCAGCAACATTGCAGCTTTACAACTGGACTGATTGTGCAAGAGGTCTGCTCAGTAATTTATTGAACAGTTCGATTCATTTTCACGGTGATTTAATAGTGCTGTTGTGCACCAGCATGGAAATGTTACACAATCAGCATGTTAATGGGCCCCTGGTATTACTGAGGGCTGCTATACCGTGATTATACAGAGCACAGCAAGTAAAACGTTACGTTAGGGACACTACCACACCCTGAGTAATGTATTTCAGTACATTACCTCAAAACCACAGGCGTCTTGGGAAAAACGGGCCTCAGAGTGTGACACTGAAGAAGGGCTGCTTCAGCGGCTGTTTGTAGCAGCCCATAAAAAGACACTTGCCTATTAGCACCAAATTACGCAGTAAAGAGACCACTGGGAGACAGAGAGGCCGACCGCTCTCTCTCTCTCTCTCTCTCTCTCTCTCTTTCTTTCTCTCTGACTCTCTCTCTCTCTTTCTCTCTCTGTCCCTTTCTCTCGCTATTCTCACTCTCTTTCACTCTCTCAAACATTCTCTCAGTTTCACTCTCTTTCTCTCTGGCCCTCTTTTACTCTGTCTCTCTTCTCCTTTTCTCTCTGTTCTACTTTCTCTAGCTCTCTGTCCCATTCTCTCTCTTTCTCTCTTTTTACCTCTCTCACTCTTCCTCTCGTTTTCTCTGTCCTTCTTTCTCTTTTACTTTTTCTCTCTTTACCCCATCTCTCTTTCTCTGTCTCTGTTCTTCGCTTACTTTCTTTCTCTTCTAATCTTTGTGTCTTTCTTTTTCTGTGTCCCTCTTTCTATTATCACTCTTTCCTTTCTTTTATTCCTTCCTTTGTCCATCTCTCTTTCACTCTGTCCATCTTTATCGCTTTCTTCTTTCCTATTTCTTCTCTCCTTCTCTATCTCTGTCTCTCTTGCTCTGTCTCTCTCATTTTCTCTTCATCCCCCTCTCTCCCTCTCTCTTTTTCCCTTCCTATCTCTCTTCTCTTTCTCTCTTAATTCAAATTGCAATGTTTAATATTATAAATGTTAATATGAAGGAAGAATTGAAAATAAAATATATCAAATGTTTATATATATAGCATTGTAGTGCAGACATGTGTTATGGGCAGTCAGCGTAACAGTCTGCATGTATGTAGCTATATACAGTATATATATATATATATACAGTATATGTATATATTGTACTATACATTGAAACTAAATAGACAGATTTATATATATGGCAGAAGATTTGTAGTGTAAAGAGATGCCTAAATGTCATTATAATGATGTAGCACTGAGACGTGTTTGGCTGTAAGTGCTGCTTCTTATCCAGGCACACACAGGCTTTCTCAGACTAAATAAGAGAATGTATTATTTTTCATAGAGCACTTCTCTTATTGATTGGTATTCTGGGCAATAGAGGATAAAATGTGCTTTTTCCCGTGTCAGCATTAGACTGCAGTGTAAGCAGGTTGTCTCCTCTCTGAGCACACTGGGTTCTGTGGTGTCCCCCCCTCTCCACCTCCAGCCTCACTTAGTCTCTTCTGTAATTGCTTGATGTTTAGATAGATAGAGTGGTGTATAATTGGTGGGGGTGGTTTTAGGACTCGTCATATGTTATTTGTTTTTGTATTTAATTAATTTCCAAATTATCTTTTATTTTAGAGTTAGAGTTTAAATGCTGAGTGAGCTGTTGGCTGAGCAGGCAGGACAGGTGATTAGTCAGAAGGGACTTTATGTTCTACAGGATGTGGATCTGGCTGAATAAGATGATTATGGTGTGCATCTATTCTGTAGATATTGATGTGTAGAGGATAAAGATCCAGTTCTGCTCTGCAGGTATGTGTCTTAAATCCAGACATCCTTTGGACCCCGAAACTCCCCGAATAGCTGATTTTAGTATCCAGGTGAGTGAAGTTGGTGCTATGTTGCATAACTTGTCTTCCATAATTAAAGCAGTGTCTGTTCTGACTTAATCTGGAAACTCATAATTTTATTTTTGCACTGTTAAGCACTAGAGCCCTCTTTCACCCTGTGTCCTCTTTCTTTCTCTTTCTCCCCTCATCTTTCCATCCGTCTTCCTCTTTCTGTGTCTCGCTTTTTATCTCTCTGTCCTTTTTTTTTCCTTTCATTTATTTCTCCCTTTCTTTTTCTCCCTCTTTCTTCCTTTCTTCATTCTCTCTTTCTCTTCCTTTCCCTTTTTCTTTCTCTTTCTTCTGTCTCTTTACCCCTTCTTTTTTCTTTCTATTACTATTCTATTCTATTTCTATCCCTTTCTCCTCCCCCTATGCTATGTGTATAATAGACACAGATGGATAGATAGATGATCCGGGTGATAGCTCAGACACTGAGGATGGTTTAAAATAAAGTGTTAATATTAAAGTGCTGAACAGGCACTTTAATCTACACACGTTTAAACACACACACACACACACACACACACACACACACACACACACACACACACACACACACATACACACACACACACACATACACACATTTTTACTGCTCTTGCTCTTCCTAATATTCCTCTTACAATGGAATAATAATTTCCTTTTATTCCCCTGCCGCTTTCCCGAACTCCTTTCATTATACCACTCCCTCCCCTCTCTCTCTCTCTCTCTCTCTTTCTCTCTTTCTCTCTTTCTTTCATTATTTCAGTACCGTTGCAGTTTGCAGTGTGTGTGCCTGTGAGATGGATGAGCTGACTCTGTACAATAAGAAATCAGGCGGTATGTGAAATCACCTCAGATGACCTTGGCGTCAGATCTGAGTAAAGAATGCTTTACTGTGTTTGAGAACAGCTGAAAGTGTGCTGGATTTATATAATTTGCAATGTAACAGAGAAGGTAATCTGCTTGTCAGGTGGAGTGTGGCTGTGTGGTGAATGGCTTCTACAGTTTCAGTGTGTGTATGTGTGTGTGTGTGTGTGTGTGTGTGTGCAACTGCATCCATTATGCAATTCAACCTATCATGAGCTTTACAGTCACAGTCACTCCTGCAATATAACAATGGAACTGAGTAAAGCAAATCTGATTAGAAATGTAGAAGAGATTTCCATTTCAATTTTCTGCTGTGAGTAAGCTGACCAATCATTTTTCCTGCCAATCACTCATTAACATTCATATTGTTTGACCTCTAGCCTTACTAGAATCACATGATCTTAACCTAATGGAACAGATTTTTCTGTTTTGCTGTGTTTTCTGTTGAATATTTAGTATAACATTAAACTGTATATGAAATAATTAACCCATTAACTGATTGGTCTTTCACCAATGCTGTTGATTCTTTTTAATACAATTTATAGTAATTTGATGGTTTTTTGTATGCATGATGGTGCAATAGACATTTGGTTCCTCTAGATCTTTTTTTTAGTTAGGCCAACTAACAAATGAAGTGTGCAGGTGTCTCAGGCATCCAGGAAACATGTTTAAAACCTTTCATCATGGTAGTAAATGCCAGTTAATTGTTGTACAACATTAGAATAAATAAACCTCAGTGAAAATGAAACTGAGCTTAGACCCGGAGTTCTAAATATGGACATAACATAAATAGGATGACACTTGACTTCAGTAGTCTATAGATGAGAGACGGAAATAAGGGTCATGAAGAAATCTAGCAGAAGAAGAGCATAGTGTTCTTGGGGGAGTGTAATCATGTAAAAGGTCAGTGGGATATGAAGGGGCCAAACTCTGAAGTGCCTTAAATGCAGTGTTGTGTTTGGTTCCATATATGTAGCCTTGCTTTACAGGGACTTTTTGATGGGCAGGACCGCATGCTTAAGTAAACAGTACAAGCCTAGTAGTAAACTGAGTAACCTTGCCAGCTAGCTCTTAGTGTTTTGAATGAAGTTGCTGAGTTATCAATTATAAGTTATAGACTGTGTTTCTTCAGAGAACTCCCAGCATTACAGTGTAAAGATTTTAAAACCAGTTTATTGTTTAATGGGAAGTCAGTGAAGATAATGGGGGGCAGTGGTACTAAGTCACTTGAATACAGGTAATAATACAAGCTGCATCATTTTGGCTCAGGAGGATAACAATTTTTGCAGGTAATCCAGTAAAAAGAGCATTAACATTTTCAAGCCTAGATATTGCAAATGTATTCATTACTGCCTCTGCACTAGCTGTGAGAGATGCATGAGGAATCTAGAAATATTTCACAGATTAAAATAAGTGAGGCATTTAATATAGGTTTTCCACTGTGCAGACATTTAATTTAGAATAAAAACGGTTATTATATCTAATTATAATTGCCTTCATTCTTACACACCCCTACAATAAATAACTAAATGGTTGTTTCTGTGGGATGTGGTGTATTTCACTGACAGTAGCTCTAGCATTAGATCTGTACCTCCATCTCTAGCTGAATGAAGCCATCATTCTAGTCACATACATTCCATTACTCAAGTCTCTATCTCAGCTTAATTTCCCAGAGGAAACCTCAGTCTGGCGAAATGTGTAAACCGTAGCTAGTTGGTGACATTCATCATAAAAACCCTTTACCTGGAAGCAGGTAATCCTACCTAGTCAAACCTGGTTACTCAATTCACTAGCAGAAACACAGCATGTCCCGCATGTTACATTAAAATTGAAGTGAATTGCCTCCATCTGTTTCACCAGATCACTGCGTGCTGTTGTTAACAATATCGTATCACAAGTAACTATATCTATAAAACCCTACAGCCAAAAAACAACAATTTTCTGAGCTGTAATGCATGTTAATTTTGATCCGTGTCTGTTGATTTATTAATTTTGAAATGTTCACATAATAGGAATGCAGCTGGTGGCTTCAAACGATGTAGAAAATGAAGTGTTTTGATATGACAGTGATGATATGAGTCTCTGTGATGTTATTACGTGTTTGTGTTTACGTCTTGTAGTCATTTCATTTCTGTTTTCTCAGAAATTGGATGTATTGTCAATAACAATGTTGTATAACTGTGTGTAGGTGTGTGTGTGTGTGTGTGTGTGTGTGTGTGTAATTTACAGTGATGGGCTTACATACAGCCATGCTGACACACAATTATACACAACCAGTCCCCAGTGATGTGAACTCTTGACACACAATCATAACTGCACATCCTCTACGCATACCCTGTCAGAACTCTAGATGTCTCTGTCACAATTCACTGTTTACTCTTTTGGATGAGTCGGCCTCTGTGAAAGATTAAAAGTATCAGCCAAGAGATGTTTGGTGTCCAGATTTCTTTATTTCAGTGCTAGAGTGGTGTGGCTAATGTCGGCAAACAATAGAAGTCAATAGTTACTTAAGTCTTTTCTGTAAAGCATCGCTGTCTAAGAAAAAACAAGAATCTACAAACTGGCAACTTTACAGGACAGGGCAAACACCTAATTTAATTTTTATGCAAGTCAGTGGACCCGGACGATTTTGGGCCATTCGTCATGATATGTGTACACACAGTAAAATGCAACTGCTGTATTCAAATGATGCATAACAATGGAAATCAGTATAGATAGATAGATAGATAAATAGATAGATAGATAGATAGATAGATAGATAGATAGATAGATAGATAGATAGATAGATAGATAGATAGATATTGCTCTATTTAATTCATGGTAAACTTTTAAAGGTCTCTCTCTCTTCTCTCTACTCAGTTCAATATAGTTCAGTTTAGATTCTTCTTCTCTCTATGTCTCTCTCTCACTCTATTTCTCTCTCACTCTTTCTTTTCTCTCTCTCTCTCTCTCTCTCTCTATCTCTCTCTGTCTCTCTCTCTCTCTCTCTCTCTCTCTCCACATGCAGACTTTATGTACAAATTTCCTACCTGGTTTCCTGTGTTTACCTATCAAAGTGAGGAAAGAGAGAGAAGGGAGAGAGAGAGAGAGAGAGAGATGAGCAGAGCAGGGATCTGGACATGAAAGGAGTATCAAAAACATATTATGTAAAGCTGCAGTGCACTAAGATGATTATGTGGCACACTCGCACACTCACTGGTAGCTTAGGCCTTGACTTGCCACCCACACACTCAAACACACATCCTCAGAGCATACAGAGTACTGACCACCCGGGTTAACAGGAAAAGCTCCTGTGATAATAAAGGTATAATTAAAGTGGAGAGTAGATGATGCAACTTGCTATTGAAAAGCTCACTAAAATGTAATCCTATTCTCGCATTCATGTCATACTTTTAATATCTCTGTCTCACACAAACACACACACACACTCACTCTACTCAATACACTAACAGGTGTTCAAGGTGAAGAGAGGTGAATGATCAGTAATGGCTGCTTTTGAGAGATTGCGTGGAGGGTTATGTGGTGATGGACTGTGAATAGAAGGACACTCTGGTACACATCAGTCTTTGTACGGATCAGTGAATGTATTACTAGAAAGACACCCTCTTACGCTCATAAAGCTCAAAAGCTGTTTCTTTTTTTTTATTTTTCACCACAAAAGTGTTGTGTAACAAGTAATAGGATTTTTAAAACGCTTCAGAATGCTGTTGTACCTGGTGCTGATGTTAGGATACAATGAATTTGTATGTGTATCCTTACAATGAAACAAAAGTTTCTAGGCAGTACAAGCTATGGACCAAAAAAACATAATTACAAAATCTTGTATGCTACATTTAACACCACATTTAATACAGGTATACTGACACTACTATTCAACATGTTTCAGTGTAATTAAATGTGCAGTGAGATGAAATTGTTTAGTTGTTCTATAATTGTTTTATATCCATATCAAAAGATGAGCACAGAATGCCATAATACTGCCATTCTGGGCAATATTTTCCATTTTCCATGCAACATAAACTACACTTTTTACATTGTTTTGCATGACGGTGTTTTTAAACAGCTCAGTGTCACTGCTGGATAGAGTATCATTCACCAACCAAAACTATCCAGCCAACAGCGTCCTGTGGGCATTGTCCTTTGATCAGTGATGAAGGGAATACAGGGTGACCAATGGAAACTGTGCACCCACAGATGAGCTATCATCTCCTACCTAAAGCCACCAGGTGGACCAACAACTTCTGAGTGTCTAATAGAGTGGGCCGTTAGTGTTTAAAAGCTCCGACAGCACTGCTGTGTCTGATCAACATGTACCAGTGTAATACACACTAACACACCACCACATCAGTGTCATTGGAGGCTGAGAACAACCGACCACCCAAAAAATATGTGCTCTGTGGTGGTCCTGTGGTGGTCCTGACCACTAAAGAACAGCATGAAAAAAGAAATAACAATGTATACAGTGAAACAGATGGACAGCAGTCTGTGACTGTGCTGTTATATGGTATTATATTTGTTAATCCTCAGTACAACTTGTGTACATTGGAAATAAATGTTTTCTTCAGATCCCATAGTGCGACACACAGCAGCAAAGTGTGTAAAGTGTTTTTGACACATACAAAAAAGCAAACTAATTTAAACTAATTTAAAGTTTCATTTTACAGTAACGTGATTTGCACCAATACTGGTGCTCAGCTGAAACTGGAAGATGGAAAATATATATATATATTTTTTTCTGGTGTTTAACATATATACAAAAAATTTAATAAAATCAACCTCATTCTCCTGATACAGCAGTACCATGTCCACTTTTTATGCTTTCAGTCCTGCCGTGCTATATGACATGATGGTATACCAGAAAACACCGTAACAATGGAGCTTACAGAGAGAAACAAATATGATCCGTTGGTTACGCTGCTGACTGGTGACAGGTCTTCTGCCATGTTTGTTGTATGAGCACTTAGGAGTCACGTCTAACGACATGTACCAGAATTACCTCAGATTTCCCACCATGTAATTATAACTTACGGTCATTCAAAAGCAATTTGGCGTTGACACCTCATAGTTACCTTTGCAATGCCTTTACAGTAGAAACCTCACAGAGAGCATATTGTGTTACTGATATCAATAGTCATGCAGGAGACCACAGGTTGTTCCTAGTAACCCCTATGAGATCAGATTTTGGCTTGCATAAGTGTCTCAATTTACAGCTACCTGCAGCTTGTTTTTTTTTTTTTGCTTGGTTTGAGTGAACAGAGACCTCTTTGACAGGTTAGCTGAGCCTACTAACTGAGCCTGGATAGACCCTGAAAGCCCTCAAATTGTAGCTTGCAAGGTAAATTACCACAGCATAAATAAGAAAAAGCAAAAAAGAATATTACACACTTCAAAAGCAGTTAAACTCGTATGCAGTATGTTTGTAAAACAGATGATCTACATTCACAACTGCTGATTTATTGTTACAAATCAAAACCTACACATACTGTACATATGATGCATGCACATAATGCAGACTTAGATGGAGTCATAAGCAAACTAAACACAGTGTCATTGGTGAAATTCAGTTAACAAATATAGTGTCCACCAATGACTACAGCAACAGCCCCTCTCAATCAGGCCCAAGGCCTTGAAGGTTCCCATATGGTCACCTTTCACCCAGTTATATGAAGATGGAAATACTCAGTTCCTGCTCTTCAACATACCCCCTCTTAAACATCAGTGAGCATTTGGACAGGTCCTGTGTCTAGCCCGGGTCTGACCTGTGTCTACAGGGAAAAGTGAATATCACCTCATCACACCCTGTGGTTAACCGCAGCGTTCCAAACCTAATACATTTTACACTACGTACACTCCCATCCAGGCACCATCATTTCAACAGCAAGGTGGTTAAGAAGTCAAAACAGTAATATGGCTACATACTGCAATATGCTGCATCCAAGCTAACACTTTGGACTGGCGTTATAAAGTACTTTTGGGTGGGGTAATGCAATGCAGAAATACTGATATGAATTACAGAGAGTGGCTACATGATCTACAAAGCATTTTTATGCAAAAAGTAAATAAACAAAGAAATAAGAGTACAAAACATGACAAAACAAAACGTTAATTTAACCGTTATTTTGTTGACCTTTAACATCTACCTGGCTGTCTTAATTGAATGCAAAGTGCCATTTGGCATGTAGTAGTGTTTTCACATCTGTACATACTGGCTTGATTTGAGGAGCAGAGAATACAAGCAAATGCTTCTTTAAGTGCTTCTATACTGCTTTAGAAGAAACATGAAAACTCTTCTTCTAGTTGAGAATAGAACACTTACTGACATGCCAGTCTGCGCCGGAAATTATATAACCTGGGTTTATTTCTGCAGCACATTTTATACTGAGTAAAAACTGCTGGAATCGTTGACTAGCAAAGATTCCAGCAGTTTTTACTCAGTATAAAATGAGTGTGCGCAAAATGTAAATTCAGATAGAACTAAAATCACTGTGAAACACTATGTGATGAGAACCGAGCATGGTGGTATATGCATTATCTTGGCCACTGTGAAACATTATGCCTATGTTTTGTTTCCTAGATATGTGTTCCTACTCGCGATGGAGGAATGGTGGTGGTGCTTTTGTCACAAACAGGCAATCGTCATGCACTGCCTGCACAGTGATTAACACTTATAGCAACGCTATTTCTTTCCAGGATTTTTATTTTTAGTGGGAATGCATCTGATCTGCGAATTGCAATCGGCTATCCGCATAGGTTTAGAAATACCGGCGGATGATCAGCAACCAGCAATAAGTTGCCGCTGGTGTAAACACAGGGTTAGGCACCAGAATATAACTGCTGTAGCACTGTGGAATGGAATGTTCATTAATGTAACTGCATCACAAACGAGAAAGTGACTTTAACTTTGTCAGAAAGTGTTTGTTTATAATGTCAGTAGGTTAGTTTTATTTATGGCCCAAATTTATGCTTTATGCCTGTAACTATCCCTCTGTTAATGCTCAGTGGGAACAGGATGGAGATTGAGGACTACTTCCCAGACCAAGTAAATGGAAAAGAGAATCTTCCACACTATCCATCATTTGTCCACCCAGGACGTGTTTAATATGGATACATGTGCCAGGAGACTAAATATCAGCAACAGACAAAAATATTTTTGACACAGAGATGTACTAGACTAAAATGATCAGGCCAGTACTGAGTTCAGTGGAAAAAGTGTAATTAGGCTGGTAATTTTCTCTGGGGATGGAGGGGGGAGAAAACACCAACATGACAGACCAGATGGAAATAAAATCAGAGAGGAGCAGCTGTGAAAGAATAAATTGGACCTCATGCAAATTTACCTCCATCTGAAAGTAGCAAACAGTGCCTGTGTGATTGAGCTATTGTTCTGTACATCAGCAAGTGGTACTTTTAAGGGCCCATATAGTGGAAAACTGACTTTTCCTTTCTTTTTTTAAAGAGTTTGTTGTAGCCTGTAACATACAGTATGTAAGATAAGCAGACAGTTTTCAAGTTATGTCCATAGCAGTGTAGTTATCACTGTAGAGGGCAGCCAATCAGCACAGAACAGAGCTGATCAGACACAGATTTTCTCTTATGCTATGCTAGCGAAAGGGTTTAGAAATGTATAATACAAACTTCAGTTTTTGCGCTGATACATGCTGGATTTACTAAGACCTTCCACTGCAGTTCTGGAAGTTACTCAGTCCATAAGTAGCTTTTCTGACCTGACGCTTGCTTTACATGAAGACACTTTCACCTTTACGTATGCCAGTGTTTTACTCCAAGTATCAATACATTGATTTGAGTATTGATTTAGGCTGCTCTTCTCACCTCTGCAAAGTGATAAACAAAACGATGTGTCAGTTCAGTTCTCCCATCCTTTCCCACACAGTTCTCCCATCCTTTCCCACACAGTCCTCCCATCCTTTTCCACACAGTTCTCCCATCCTTTTCCACACACTTCTCCCATCCTTTTCCACACAGTTCTCCCATCCTTTCCCACACAGTCCTCCCATCCTTTTCCACACAGTTCTCCCATCCTTTTCCACACACTTCTCCCATCCTTTTCCACACAGTTCTCCCATCCTTTTCCACACAGTTCTCCCATCCTTTCCCACACAGTTCTCCCATCCTTTCCCACACAGTCCTCCCATCCTTTTCCACACAGTTCTCCCATCCTTTTCCACACAGTTCTCCCATCCTTTTCCACACAGTCCTCCCATCTTTTCCACACAGTTCTCCCATTCTTTTCCACACAGTCCTCCCATCCTTTTCCACACACTTCTCCCATCCTTTTCCACAGTTTTCCCATCCTTTTCCACACAGTTCTTCCATCCTGTTCCACACAGTTCTCCCATCCTTTTCCACACAGTTCTCCCATCCTTTTCCACACACTTCTCCCATCCTTTTCCACAGTTTTCCCATCCTTTTCCACACAGTTCTTCCATCCTTTTCCACACAGTTCTCCCATCCTTTTCCACACAGTTCTCACATCCTTTTCCACACACTTCTCCCATCCTTTTCCACACACTTCTCCCATACCCATCCTTTCCACACAGTTCTCCCATCCTTTTCCACACAGCTCTCCCATCCTTTCCCACACACTTCTCCCATCCTTTTCCACACAGTTCTCCCATCCTTTTCCACACACTTCTCCCATCCTTTCCCACACAGTTCTCCCATCCTTTCCCACACAGTCCTCCCATCCTTTTCCACACAGTTCTCCCATCCTTTTCCACACAGTTCTGCCATCCTTTTTTCCGCACAATCCTCCCATCCTTTTCCACACAGTTCTCCCATCCTTTTCCACACAGCTCTCCCATCCTTTTCCACACAGTTCTCCCATCCTTTTCCACACAGTCCTCCTATCCTTTTCCACACAGCTCTCCCATCCTTTTCCACACAGTCCTCCTATCCTTTTCCACACAGTTCTCCCATCCTTTTCCACACAGTCCTCCTATCCTTTTCCACACAGTTCTCCCATCCCTTCCACACAGTTCTTCCATCCTTTTCCACACAGTTCTGCCATCCTTTTTTCCGCACAGTCCTCCCATCCTTTTCCACACAGTTCTCCCATCCTTTTCCACACAGTTCTGCCATCCTTTTTTCCGCACAATCCTCCCATCCTTTTCCACACAGTTCTCCCATCCTTTCCCACACAGCTCTCCCATCCTTTTCCACACAGTTCTCATATCCTTTCCCACACAGCTCTCCCATCCTTTTCCACACAACTCTGCCATCCTTTTCCACACAGTTCTTCCATCCTTTTCCACACAGTCCTCCCATCCTTTTCCACACAGTTCTCCCATCCTTTTTTCCGCACAGTCCTCCCATGCTTTTCCACACAGTTCTCCCATCCTTTCCCACACAGCTCTCCCATCCTTTTCCACACAGTTCTCCCATCCTTTCCCACACAGTTCTCCCATCCTTTTCCACACAGCTCTCCCATCCTTTTCCACACAACTCTGCCATCCTTTTCCACACAGTTCTTCCATCCTTTTCCACACAGTCCTCCCATCCTTTTCCACACAGCCCTACCATCCTTTTCCACACAACTCTGCCATCCTTTTCCACACAGCTCTCCCATCCTTTTCCACACAGTTCTCCCATCCTTTTCCACACAGTCCTCCCATCCTTTTCCACACAGCTCCACTTTTGCCACAGTGATGGACCCACAACCTGGATGTGGAACCTCTTCTTGGTGAAATCCAGATACACCAAGTATTGGTACACAGAGCACACACTGTCCTTCTGCCTTCAGCTTAGTAATAATCTACACGAATAATGGACTCCTGTAATTATGAATCATTTCCTAATAAACATGCATTTTCCCAGCACTGTACTCACCATGCCAACATTCCATGGCTTCGTGCCAATGCTAGTTGCTATGAGGTGCGGAAGGATGTTTTTTCCCAAAACAAACATATGACTGCAATGACAAAAGCCCTGATGTAATTAAGTACTATTCCTCAGTCGTAGCTCAATCAAAGACGCATGGGAACAGAAACAGCTACCGCGTTCGGTTTGGTGGTAGAAAAGGAGAAAGGGTTTGGATAAGACTTCAGTTTGATCAAAAGGCGCTGTTATGAATACAGTCAGTAGTGGTTTAATTATTGCTTTACATGGAGCTGACGTGGCCTGAAATAAAAAGAACAAGCTCACAACCTGTCAATTTAAAGTATGCACTGAATGTTAATAGTGAACTGCATAACTCACTCTGTAATTAAATTCATAATCTCTTATGAATGACTTTGCAAGCCAAACTACTCCACAGTTTTACGGGAACGTTTTCTGGAGTTTCATTGTCCTCCTTCCTTCCTGCCTGCCATGCTGCACGCCAAAAGAATCTACCCACTTCGAAAGTGCAAAGCGGACGCAGCAGAGTGGAGATGTGGAGATAATCATTTAGACCATGAAATCCTCCCTCACGCACACAAACACACGCACACATCTGCGTCTGTACCTCGGCTCAACAATAAGGGACTTTCATACATCCTCGCTCAAAATGGCAGCTCTATGAGGGCTTCCCGTCAGGCGAAACGTGCCTCAATCCGTTCCCTCTGCTTTGCCCTGTGACTTTCTCTCTCAAACATCCATCTCATTCTCTCACTCGCATTATCTCGCTATCTCTCTTTCTCCCTTACACTCTTATCTTTCTCCCTCCATCTCCTTGCGCCTGCGAGGCCATTTTTGTCAGCTCGACAGCTCCTACAATCCAACAACAATGTGCTCCAGTGAGAGAATGATTCATGAAGTGTGCATTTAAAGTTGGAGTTTGGAGTATGGACTTTTGAGCATCTGTATGCAGTTTTATGGGCTTTGTGCCAATTGCCTAATTAAAAATAAGCAATCAAAATAATTATGACTTAATGAGCTGAACGCTGGATTACATGCATCAGCGTCGACGCGCTAATGAGCCAAAACCTGCATTTAATAACAGCATTAATCTTCAGTTTTTTTGCCTCCACAATTGCAGTCGACTGGAGGACAGGTTGTATTCCCGTGCTTTAGCTACATCCTTAAGTCAGGCTGCACGGAAAGACCCAGAACTGGACCGTACCTTTACCCTCCCAACTGTATAAACAGAGAGGGCAGTGTTTTGTTACTGTGTTAGGTTCACTTGGGTAACAAAGCTCATGCTGCAAGGCATATGACCGCAATTCAATGCACCTCCATTACGCCACTACATGATCTTTAAGCCTTGTGACCTTGATGCTAAATCTGGCCCTGTAGTGAATGAGCGTCCTGAAAGGACTGCTGTGTTAGGATAAGGTTAAATTCTTAACCCATTAACGTCCAAATCGGAACGTCGAAATGTCCATGTGTTAACTGGGCCTGTCTTAGCTAATCTGAAGACATGTATAAGTTGTTTAGACCATATGGTCACATTAAATGAGACACACTAAATAAATCAGCATTTTCCTTGTAATTTCACATGTATGTTGCTTGCCTATGCATCTGGCATCTGAAAAGCCTTTCTGCTGCTGTGGAATTTCCCTTTTACAGAAACCATGTGATTCTAGGATCTGCCGCTCGGAGCTGCATCCAAGGGTATTGGGCCATGGATAATGGTGGACCTAGCTAACCAAGACCTCCTCCCCCCCAGAAAAATCTATGGTGTAAATAACATGGCTAAAGAGAGCAGTCGGTGGCTTTTGCTAGCTCTGAAACCGGAATTAAACCAAAATTAGGATTATAGAAGGAGAGGAAAGGACCACAGAGAACATGAGGGCCTCAGTTCCAGAATGAAAAGTTACTGAACTACTGAGTTAAACATTTCCCCTGCCTCCCTAGCATACTCAACGCAGTCTCAGAATCACAGGTATAAACCTTGTTGAACCAAATAATGAAGACAGCTAGGTTTAGAATAAGATCACTGTATACTGTATTTGTTTTTCTTCATAATTAGCTTCAAAAAGCTTTTTTAAATTATTATTTTTTGCACATGGTAATAATGATCACCCAGCATCAGTTTAGGGTTCTAAGACTTGTTCTATTAGATTATAGAACTAAACAAACCCATTGCACAGCAGTGTTCCTGTTTTTAAATTGTAAATTAGGAAAGTGATGATCACGGTGTCCTCATGGTGTCCTTATTGACGTGCACCAATTCCTTTCAGCAGAGTATATAACTTTGCATTTCTGCTTTTGCATTCTGCTAATTTGAGAATATTTCTAATGTATGTGCATGTGATGTATGTGCATGTGATGGGATTTTTATTTCAGGTTATTTTGGACCATTTCTGCTGGATCAGATAATGGAACAAGAAACAAGAGTTCCAGGGGAGTTAAAAATGACCTGCTAAAAGAGGACAGGCAACTTTGTGATCATAACCCAGCAAAGTTTAGCTTCAGTCCAGCAGGTAATGTGTAAAATATGAGCTCCAGAAGTCACACAGAATAAGACAGCGCAGCACCTCTTCCTTTTCTGATGCAACTGAAATACAAGACAGGGTAAGATCACCAAAGCAGCTAGGTATATAATAGGTGTTCAACTTCCAATCACTTAGTTTTTGAGCAATTAAGGTGGAAATTACAGTAAATGTACTTTAATATTTTTGTTTTCTTTCCCTTGTTTGAACTTCCCACTGATTACATTGATTAACTTGAACAGAGACAAGGTTAAGTCTCCTCCTTTTAGAACAAGGTTTTTTGCCAAGCTTTCATTTGTTCATAACTCATAACTCATGGAGTGTATCCAGTATATACTGAGTGTTAACAGCCTTTAATGCATACCAACCAACCTCATCAAGAAATACAACAAAATAAACTATTTTTAGTCATAATTTAATTTAATTTAATTTAACTACTTTTTCTTAGCATAGCAAATTTAGTGGTTTGGCATTATTGGGTTCCACAGATATTAACATTTCCTATTTCTGTACTGGAGTTCAGCTCACAAATGCCTTGCTAGTTGCTAAGCTGAATCATGTATGTTAAATGAGGTGCACTAATTAACTCACAGTAGAGCTATTGCAATACAATCAAGGATAATTCTGATAATGTGCTTACAACTCAGTGCTTTAGTGGTTGACTTCCTATTATTAGCAGTGCTGTGGAAATACAGTCATCATCAAAAGTGGACAAATAGTTGCACCCAGAAGTAATAAACTTACAGGAATGAAACCTGCTGGGTGGGTTTAACATTGTGAGACATGCGAAGTTTCACACTCGGCCTTGCATGTGAGGTAAGCAAGGATGGGCCTTATAACTGTACCTGACTGACCCAACAGTCATGACTGTGGACATTCAGTGAGCAGTGTGCCCTCCATGAGCCATTCTGTAAGTGCCAGCACCATCAAGGCAGTACTACGACAATGGCCCTTAACACCATGACAACACCACAAACATCTGCAATGGTGTTGTGCCAGACTGTCATTGAGTGACGAATGGCGGCGGATCATCTTTAGTTAGACGTACCGCCTTTGTCTTGGTGGAGATGACCAATGAATCTGTGTGTGGAGGCGACGTGGTCAGCTCCATGATAAGGTTTGTTGAGAAGCATCACATGAGACGTGCGCATGCTGCATTAGCAAACATGGTGGCCTAACATCATACTGAGAGACACCACTGGTAACCTTTATCGTCCTTCCAAACAGCATTGCAGTCTGCTACTTACTTCCGGGTGCAACTATTCCTTTGATGATGAGTGTATCAGCAGAACATCATATTTTTTTTACCAAAATCTGAATTAATTAATTGTATATGGAATACTGCTCACATTTTTAATTAAGGTAATGCAGCATTCAGACTCCCACAGTAAAAAAGAAATGACCATCAACATCTCTCTTAAATGACTGTCCTTTAGTTACTGAGCGTTTTCAAGCTGCTCCATGATTTCGAAGCAGAACTGTGGGCTTTGTATAGGAGCTGTTCATTTCAAATTCTGCTGCAGCTCCTCAGTGAACATTAAGCTTGGACCTCTGACAAAACTTTACACTCCATCTACTGCATTGCAGATTTTCTTGTATAACTGAAGTCTTGTCATAGCTGTAGACTTAATAATCAATCTCAGGTCGAGATCACTTTGTTGCTAAATTCATCAGGGAAGTTCTTTAGGACTTACTTAGCAATGCTTCATTTGGCGTGAGTTCAGCTCAGGAAAGGTGCAGCAAACCTTCTCAGACCACTGCTGTTCCACCATAAACCCTGACTGCTGTGTGGTGTTCTTTTGAAGATGTAGCTGGACTGGAGCAGTTGGTTCACATTTGGTTTATTTCACAATCTGTGAGATAGCCTTCTCTTTGAAAAGCTACCAAGTGGAATTAGTGTTTCAGTACCAAAGGAAGTAATTGGTCAGGTCACTGAGTTCAGGTGGAATTATTTTCAGAGGCTGCCTGAAATAATTTCCAAGCACTGACTGCTGCCAATCAGCCGCCACCGCCGCTGTTGACCTTCTCTTTGATGTTGTGGTAACCTGCCCCTCTGTTTGGATCATGGGATCAGTGTGCTGTAGTGAGATTGACCCTAAGCTCCTCGGCTTGACTTTCCTAAATGGTTCACATCAGGAACACAGCGAGGATCATCTTAGATGCTGATTAAAGGAGATGACTGTGTTGGTAGGCCCAGTCAATCTGGTTGAGCCAGATTTCAGAATTTGCAAAGAGCAATTTATTTTAGCCTAGCATCATGCTAAGGCATATGTTTAGAGAAAAATTAGGTTTGCAATTAAACATTTAAGGGTATGTGCTACTAATATTCATCCAATACTTGATGGGTGTGTCCTCAATGTAGTATACAAATAAACTTGTCAAACAAATTGTTAATTTTCAAGAAGTAGACTTGTAAACTTTGTTTCAAAATCAGCAGAATAAAAATATCATTGTCAAAAACAATACTTGGACCCAGACGGAAGTGTCGGATTGCAATGCGGTTGAGAAGGAAGATGAACGTTACCAGGAACAATAAATGATACAATATTTATTGAGCAACACATACAGACATAATGTAAATCAGTATGATGTTGGGCAACCATGTTTGTTAAACCAACATGCCAGACGCCTCTGTATGGAGTTGTAGAGGTTCCTAAAGGTGTCCTGTGATAATCCATCCCATGCAGCTTGAATATTTTCATATACAGTAGTTCCTGCAGATTGTGAGGTAGGAGTGGAGACTGAGTGACACCAGGTCTTCTGGACACACGATACATGAAAACAACCAGTTTATCTTGGTGCTGACCACAGTGCCTCCACACATTCATTGGTCATCTCTGCAAGGACAAAATCAAGACTCGTCACTCCACGACAGTCTGGCATGACACCATTGCAATCTTTGATAATGTTGCATCATGCTGCTGTCTGCCAATGGTGCTGGCACTAACAGGACGGCTCATGGAGGACATCACTGATCACTGAATGCCCGCAGTCGTGGCTGTGACTCCTTCTGGGTGCAACTATTTGTGCAACTGTTCTCTTAATGATACATGTATTTCTGTTAAATACTGACTGATGTGCTTACTGTCTGTGTACGTAACCTATTTTCGTATCTATAATTTTTACCTTTTTCTCTATTTTCTCAGTCGCTCTTAAAGCTGCAATATGCGAGAATGTTGTGCAATGTAATTCACACCACTGTCACGCTTTGGAGACACTCTTGCTACCCGACCTCACGGACAGCTGAACATATGAATGCAGAATCTGACTTGTCCTTGTGTACATGTAGGCATACGGACAGTACAGAACATACTAGCAGTGCTGGCTGTCTTGCATCTTTTTATTTCTTTCAGCTCTGCACAACTCTTGTCCAATCTCTAACTCAGTCACTCTCTCTTTTTCTCTTCCGTGCTTCTGTGGTCCCTTCACAGCTTCACCCATAATTAGAAATACTGATCTGAAGACCCATAGTTGTTGATGTATGACGTAAAGTGACTCATGTCTGCTCCTGCATAGTTACATAGCGCTACATCAGGTATTCCAGGCCTGAAGTGGCAATAACAGAGACACCATTCTCCCTATTATAAGTCAGCGTGCCATTAAATTATTTTAAAGCTGCTGTTTTAAGATAAAATCATCTGCCATTTTTAAACAAGTACTACATATGGCTGAATTAGATTTAATGCATTGAAAAGAACATTTTCTGTGGCCACCATAGCATCCTTAGCTACAGTGTGTTGACGGATGTACAGACTGTGACCCGCGCTGAGCTAAAAGCAAAGCTAGGTTTATTACACAGGCTCGTAGCACAACATATCAGCAACAAGGTATAAGCTGATATAACCAAGAGGGCATGGACTGATTCAGAGTAAGGAAACAAGCACAAGTCAGAACCAGGCAAAACAATCAGACCAGCAACAGTATCCAAAGAAAAAACGCAAAAGAGTAAACCATAGAGTCAAACCAGGTAAGCAAACGAGAATAACAACAGGAAGAAACCGCTCAGTACGCACGATGAGGCAACGGGTCAGTGGGAGAGAGGAGTATTTGTACAAACAGGCTAATCAGCTACAGGTGAAATATTCTGGAGACTTGGATCTGAAAAACGGAACGGGATTGGGAGATGGTGGACATGTGACAGTGACGTCCTCAAGTGGTGGGTTATGGGAAACGGAGTCCGGGAGATTGGGGATGAGAGGAGAGCCAGCAGGCGTGACATGCAGTCAGAACCACTGTTGTTAACCTTGTACCAAATAATGAGGATAACTAAGCTCAGATCAAAAGCAGCGTATACTACACATCTGTTCTTTTAGATAATTCACCAGGTTTCACCAGTAGGGATGTCACCCGTCCTGTAAAATACGGAATCATCCTTTATTTGGCAATTAAAAGTTGCGTCCCGTATTGGTTTAATACGATTTGTTCCGTATTTCTGTAAATGTCCAATACACATCGGTCACACACACATGAATGCTAAATCTAACAATAATGATCAAAGCCCCCCTTTCGACTCAGCTCCTCTGTGTGTCTGTGCCTGGGTCTGTGGTGGTCATGGCCCTGGCGAGAAGTGGTGGGCGCCTCGTAGTTTCATTTCTGAAAGGTTCTGAAACCTATTCACCAGGTAGGTTTCCAATTTAATACTGTTTTTTTTATTTTACTGTACATGGTAAAATAATCACACAGCATCAGTTCATGGCTCTTAGACTAGTTCAGGAATGTGGTGGTGGTGGTGATGGCGTCGTCTACTGACATTTTAGCAAGATACTGTCAGGCACAAAAAACTTGGCACGATGCAAGCAGAGCTAAAAGACAGAGGATATTTATTTAGCAAACTGGAAGCTGAGCACAACAGCAAACAACAAGCCTGCATTAAAACAGGGCAATGCCGGGTCAGGAAGGAGAGACAAGCAGAGGTCAAAACCAGGAGATCAAACGAGCCAGCAAACAGAATCAGAAGGGAAAACTGAGAGAATGGTCAGAAAACAGCAGGGGAGTCAATAACCAGGGAGAATATAGCAGAGAGAGCCAAGTGGGCATCCCGAGAGAGAGAGTCAGAGACGAAGGGAAGTCAGACAACGCTTGGAACTGCAAACTGAGTTTGGCAAAACTTCGCAACGCGTGTGTGAGGGGTTTATATGCAGGTGTGCAAACAGTGACAGGTAAAGCTAATCAAAACTAACCAGACCGTGAGTGATAGGATGACTGGGGACATGTGTCTGTGACGCCATTAGGTAGTGCTCTCTGGGAAATGAAGTCCGGGAGATCGGCGGTGTCAGGGACTGGAGGCATGACAGATATATAATTTTATCTTTATTGGAGATTTATTGGACATTACTTTTGCTGTATGTTTATGTATCATTTCTCTTGGTTGAGATGACAAAAAAGAGAAATGGTGTGTTCCAGAGGTACTTAAAATTAATAATAAACTAAATTAATAATAAAAAAATGATTGAAAGGTTTTTAAGTCAGACCAGAAAGGGGACGATGTATGTGTCAATCAGTAACTCATTGCTGATGTTGTCATGCATTAATCTAAGTAACATCTTGTATCTTAATTTTTCTTGGTTTTTATTTTTATTAATTTATTTATTTTGGAGGGTAATTAATTTGGCTATTTGGTCGACCCATCTTCGTGCAAATAGTGTCAAATTTATATGATTAATTGCCCAATAGAAATAGTACAAAATGAGACAGCACGGTTTTTCCTTCTCCGCTAAAGTTGCCATTTCAGAGATACGAAGCAGAACAGTCTTTTTCTGGGGCTAAAATTAGCCATGCAGATTCCTTGACAGCAAGTTTGTTTCTGTAAGAAGTTTGTGAATCTTTCCATCAGTCTTTTTTTTCCCAGCCCATCACCATATTACTCTCTGATCGGTCCAGCCGAAGAGACACTTCTGTTCTCTATGCTAAAGATGAAGGTGGCACAATGTAAATTTGGCGACACTATCAAAGCTGCATCAAATAAATTGGTCTGGCACTGTTCTGGCCTTATCAAAGGGCTTCAATCCAATTCAATTCCACAAGAAGGACCAGCAGTGAACAACAAACACTGCCAGCAAATCTGATGCCTCTCTTTTCTCATTCGTTCCCTCCTCCCCACGTCTCTTTCTCCCTTGCTGTCTTCTCTCTCATTCATTCTTGATGTGACGTTCTAAGATGTTGTGGTCAAATGCCAAATCTCTAATTTGTTTTGACTGTAGCAGTCTTTGGAGTGCCTCTCTCTGAACGGAAGGGATATAAGCTCATCCCCAGCCATGCAGTGTTTCCTATTTTGCTATACCTATTTTGCACATATGTGTTTCATAAGGCTGTTTTAGGAACAACTCTTTCAGAGTCTGGTACCTGTTCCAATCATATTCCACTGGAGTGAAGGTCGCTATTAACGCCAATCTTTTCCGGCTTTTAAAATCTAATCTACAGTGGCCATTTCACCGTAGGCCCAGTAGTCCTTATATAAACTGTGTCCCCATAAAACAGCACCTGACCTCAAACCATTTTCATCAGCTTTGTTATTTGCTGTGGTCCTTCAGATTCTTCCTAATCTGAGCTTGATGCTTTTATCTGCTTTCTGTCAAACAACAGTGACAATAAAATGTTACTTTGGGCGGAGAAAACAGGAGGCTGAAGGTTATGTTCATATTGGAAGTCTGGGGGCCATTTGTTAAGATGTCTGCTATAATGCCCTAATAAAGGCCTTCACATGCCAGGTGCTGTAAATGCTGGCAGAAATACGACAATCACAGTTTCAGTTCAGTTCTACTCTCCGCTCATATAAACTGAATGAACTAAAGCCATCACTCATCATACTTGGCATGCCAATTACCATTGTATAAAAGACCGCTCACCTTTCTCTGTGTAACCTCATGTGCAGCTTTCTGTGGTCTCAATATGGCTTTAATTAAATCTAGCTATGGTAAAATGCTGAGTAGTGCTCTGTGACAGAATTTAGCTCTTGCTGGAGTTGCTGAGTGAGGATGCAGATTGTGGCATTGTGTTGGCATTGGTGCACGTACCTCAATTAGAAATCAATAATTCCAAATTTTTGGATGTGACATAGCATCCTCCATGTAGTGTGTGGTGGCCTTACTTTAAGCCTAATCAAGTCATGACTTCTTAATTAACCAGCTCCCTATTACTATTTTATTACACAATAACACAATAAGAGTAATGTATGGATAAATTAAACATTTTCCATAAAACCTTTGATATCACTTTATACTGATGGTCCACAATCATCCAAATATCTATTGAATGCATCTGAACCTGAAAACGAGTGAAAAATTCAACCCCAGCCCTAATCCTACCTAGTCTTAAACCCAACCCCAACCTTTTATTAAGGTCCTAAACCTAATCTCTTCTACACGTAAACCTAACCCTAATATACTCCTAAAGCCACCCCTTACATCACTACTCCTAAACCTAGCCCTAACCCTCATATACTCGTAAACCGAACCCTAACCTTATCTATCACTATACCTAACCTTTACCTCACCTACTTCTAAACTTGTACTGTTTATGTACTGCTAAACCTAGACCTCAGCCTACGCTTAATAAGCTACTCTAAAAACCAAAACCTAACCCCACTCACTCGCTCGCTCACTTGCTCGCTCGCTCACTCACTCACTCACTCACTCACTCACTCACTCACTCATTCACTCACTCACTCACTCACTCACTCACTCACTCCTAAACTTAAACCTTTCCTACTCCTAAACCAAACACTAACCATACCCTCATCTACCCGTAAACTGAACACTTCCTTTATCCTTATGGGTTTTGGGTGAAACGCCCTATTTCCTGCATAGCCCTAACCTCATCAACTCCTAAATCTAACTCCAACCATACCTACTTCTAAATCCAACCCTAACCATACCTACTTCTAAATCCAACCCTAACCATACCTACTTCTAAATCTAACCCTAACCATACCTACTTCTAAATCCAACCCTAACCATACCTACTTCTAAATCTAACCCTAACCATACCTACTCCTTAATCTAATCCTAACCATACCTACTTCTAAATCTAACCCTAACCATACCTACTCCTAAATCTAACCCTAACCATACCTACTTCTAAATCTAACCCTAACCATACCTACTTCTAAATCTAACCCTAACCATACCTACTCCTAAATCCAACCCTACCCATACCTCTAATCCTAGTACTACTTCATACCTACTTCTAAATCTAACCCTAACCATACCTACTCCTAAATCTAACCCTACCCATACCTACTCCTAAATCTAACCCTACCCATACCTACTTCTAAATCTAACCCTAACCATACCTACTCCTAAATCTAACCCTAACCATACCTACTTCTAAATCTAATCTAACCTTAACCATACCTACTCATAAATCTACCCATAACCATACCTACTCATAAATCTAACCCTAACATAGTAACCTACTCCATAACCCTAACCATACCTACTCCTAAATCTAACCCTAACCATACCTACTTCTAAATCTAACCCTAACCATACCTACTCCTAAATCTAACCCTAACCATACCTACTCCTAAATCTAACCCTAACCATACCTACTTCTAAATCTAACCCTAACCATACCTACTCCTAAATCTAACCCTAACCATACCTACTCCTAAATCTAACCCTAACCATACCTACTTCTAAATATAACCCTAACCTCATCAACTCCAAAATCTAACTCTTACCTTACTAACTTCAAAATCTAATCCTAACCTTACTTACTTCTAAATCTAATCCTAAACTTACTCACTTCTAAATCTAATCCTAATTGTACCTACTTCTAAATCTAATCTAAACTCTACATACTGGAGACACACACTGATTCCAGTAAGGTATTGTAAAAAACTGTAAATACTGAGTCATATTACATTTACAAATGGAACCACTATTTCAATGTGAAGACATATTTGTAATTACATTCACTAAACTGGCGTATAACCCTTGTGCATGGAGTCTACATTAATTATGCTTATTAAAATAGATTCTGGGAAATGTTAAATTAGATATTATATTCTCATTTTGTTTGTCTTTCTGTCAATAAAAGTACCTATCAATAGGTGATTAACAAAGGTATAAAGGGTGGCTGTTTAATTACCAACTGTTGCTACAGAGTATTAAATGAGGATATGACATACAGTACCGTAACAAAATAAATGCACCAAACAAGTTTCTTAGGAGCAATGCCACACAGATTTTCTAAGATAGCCCCTTAAAGAACTGTTTTTGTAAAGGAGATATGTGAGTGTGAAAACTGTCCACACACCATAAAGGTTATATAAGTTCTTAGAAATGTATTTCCTACATGAGAACAAGTTAGAAACTTAAGTGCAGCTCTTTTTCCCCTTTCTTTCTTGTTCTGCCAGCATTCGTTCTTATCTTGTGCCCACTTGGTGTGTCGTAGTGACAGCTTGCTGTGTCTCTCTCCATCTCTGTTTCCTCACAGCTAGTGCCCCGCGGTGCTATGATTATCAAGCCTGCCCAACAAATTGCGCTACCGTGGCAGACTGCACACCTAGCTGTGAAAGACGGAAAGAGCTCAGAGAGAGCTGGAGCGGCAAGATGCAAAGCGGCAGATCTGTTAAAGATTCAAACACTCTGATGGGTCTGGAAAGGGTGATGGGTGTTTTTCCTCTTTTCCTGTCCTAGCAACACTGAGCAAATGAATTAGAGCTTGTTTTAAAAGGACTTAGCCCAAGCATGAAGCTGTGTTGCAGATGTTTGAGTATGTGTGCTTTCACTGTTCTTTCCTTTATGGGCTACAGTATGTTTGCTTTGTATATACATGACTGTGGAACAATTCTTTTTACTGAAGGTTTTTACTAAATTGGCTTGTTTTATTTTTGTCAGTTTGCAATGAGTTAAAAAGAAAGCTGATTAGGGCTTGCAAGTTTTCATACATGCCAAATACAAGTCAACAATGCGTATTAACATCATTTACTAATCTCTCCTTATCTCTTACAATTAAACAGGCTGTTTTTGTTTTATTAAAACTGATATATGTAAGATACATCTGTTCTCTGTCTTTTAAAAAGCAGTCAGGGTGAAACACTTAAAACTTCAGTATGAAAAGGTGCCAAATGACTGTAACTTGAATATGCAAAATAGTAAAGGAAACAAACAAACAAAAAAATATAAAATGTCAAAAATGTCAAAGCTAACATCTAGCAAGTCGATTCAGGTACGACATAAATTGACATAAACATGCTTCCTGCCCCATGTGGCAATATGCTGATTAGGTTCAGGTTTTATGTTCGCTGTGTTGCTTGTCCTCATATTTCCTCTTTCTGCTTTATTGTCTCGATACCATGCTACACATTGGCTCCTGTCTGCTGATGCTCATTTGCTTTCTTTCCCTTACACTAAACTGCGTATGTAGGTAAAAGAGCTCAGTGTTGGTGGTATCTTTGTACATGCCTGTCACTACATACTTTTAGGAAGCAACTAAAAACACATATTTTGATAAATGTTTTTCTGAATTTGTTTTATTCTTAAATGTGTGTTTTATTGTTTTGTGTGATTTTATTATTGTATGTTCTGTCACTTACATTTCTTTTTGCTACGGTTGTGTTTTATGTTGTTGTCTTTAAATTGTAAAGTGTCCTTGAGTGTCATGAAATTAAATTGTATTATTATTATTATTATTATTATATTTGTGCATCTCCACTGTCGGATTTTAATCTAGCTGTGTTTTGTTCATTTCTCTGGGCAGTTGTGTGTGTGCTATGCTTAGCGACTGCATGCTTTGTTGCAACTTAACATTAATGTTTAGGTTTTTATCTGTTCCATGTTTGGGCTTCCTCTTCCTGTCTGTGAGCATCAGATAACTGTAAAGCTAAATATATTTAATTCACTTTAATAAAAGAATGAATGTTTTTATGTCTGAGGATTACAAGAAGCAAATCTGGTTGAAATAGGCAGAATTATAAATTCAATTATGTTCATGTGACGTTCAATAATGAGAACTTATCAAATCTCAGTACAAGTGAATCCTGACTGCTCAAACAGTCAAGGCAGCTCAGCATCTATGTATAAGAAGTATTGCTAGTAAGGATATTTTCTGTTTTTTTGCCACCTCCTCCCCCTAGTCCCCTCCCCAAACAGTGAAATGAAATATCCAGCCATAAGTACAGAGGCGCATTTCTAAAATTCTACATACAAGCATTTAGACAAATCACTGTTTTAAAAGAATAGAATTGTTTGGAAAGAAAGAAGTCTTTAACATTAACTCACCATGTTTAGAGAACGACAGTTTGCATGTAGAACACCATATAGTGAAGTATGGTAGTGGAAGCATCATGATTTAGGGCTACATCATTCTGGGTTATTACATATCATAACAGGACGGATGTTCCATGACATATTAGAGGAGAATTTAATCTCATAGACAAAAACGTAAGTTAGGAGAAGATGAAGGTTTTAATAAAACAAAAACCCCATACAGACAGTCAGAAGAAGATACGTGCATCGTCTGGTCTGACTTGAATCCCATTGCAATTCCAAGTCCAGCAGAGTGAGTCTCATGATCTTGGGCAACGTAACTGACCAAAATTGAAACGCAGTCCTGTAAAAAGCTAATTACTTCTTACCGCTGGCACAGCCAACAATGGCTTTGTCTAAATATTTCTTTACCTCTCAATTGTACTCGCTTATGCTTATGAATACACTCATGCTCATATTTATAAATGCAAGTCAAAAGACTTTATACAATGGAGTCCAAAAGTCTAACTAGCATAGAAAACCTGGTATTTTTTGTACAAACATGGAAATAAACAACATAAAATTTTTGAATTTTGATGAAAAATGAAAACAAGGAGTAGTTAGAAAAATGTAAATAAGGGAAACAATATGAGAACACTTTGTACTATTTAAAAGGAAGCAAATATGTGAATTTGAGGTTGAGATTGTTTTATGGTCTTCCACTGAAACATATGTTGAGATGATTCTCTGGTGGAGCTGATCTACCGATCAGGGGCTTTTTACTAAGATATACTAGGAAATTCTGAAATGTATGTAAGAACTGATAATAACATTTGCAGTAACCCCATTCCATGGAAACATTTCCAGTGGTTTCAGATCTTTGGACCCTATTATACCTGTAAAGTTAGTGTGTATATATATCTATATATGCACTGCAGATTTATTAAATAATAAAAACAGAGCTGTCTGAGTAGTTGTTTCCCCTCAATGTATGTTTACTGATGGTTGCCTAGGTATGTGTTTGGGTTTCAGCCAGTGGAAGGTTGAAGTATCAGTTGCGGCTGAGAATGGCATCACAGCTGAAACTCAAGAGCTGGCCACCACCACCGGACACTACGCTAGACTCAAGTAATCTTAATGAATCAGACTTACTCTGAAACAAGCATGCTGTTCATACTGTTACTTATGCCCACTGTATGTGAACTTGCACGCACACAGTCTTCTGGACTTTGTTGGTGTAGGTGTAGGCTTTCATGCACGCAAAGGTAAACATAATGTTCTTTTTTGAGCTTGCCAATGGCCTGGGGTGGACAAAGTAGGGCAACTTAGACATGTGTCAACACTAATGATATATACACACATTCAGAGAACATTCTTATGCAACAAGTTTTCACGCTATCACCTTTAGCACAAGCATACTGCACAGCAGGCATGCTGGGACATCACAGATGCAGTATTTGACTCTATGTGCTCCACCTGAGAGAACACACATACCGCCTTCACCATACTACCTCTTACTGTTTTAATGTAGCTCAGGAGACAAGCTCATGTACCTTTGTATGTAACTATCATGTAACTACAAGATAATATCTTATGTGTATTATATATATCACTTCTGTTGGAACAAAAGCTTGATGGTGACTTCTCAGGAAAACATACTTTACAATGACCACTCCATGCATAAATATTTTAAACTTTATATATTACTCCAGCAGTTGATATATGGGACAATCACATGACACTTGACAAAGGTTCACATGTATAAATGAGATATACACTACCTGGCCATAATAGGAGTCACCATATTTATTTATCTATATGCTTAGATTTCTCCATTTGATAATTACTGCATGTGTGATTATGTATCAGCCTAACTGATGCAATGAATGCAGTTAAACAATCTTGTGGAAAGACACGTCCTGCGGTCATGGAGGAAACATCTAAGGAGATTGCTGAAACTGCTAAAATTGGGTTAAGAACTGTCCACTGCATTATTCAAAATTGGAAGGACAGTGAGGAAATATTATCTTCAAGGAAGGACTGGGGTCAGAAAAATATCTTGAATGATCATGATCTGCCATTATTTACATTTAAAGCATTTAGCAGATGCTCTTATAGAGCAAATTACAACCGTGCTTAGTGTTCCCTTGGATAATGTTTCCCAGCTAGTACAGAAAGGTTAGAGTCTAAACTTGCATGAGCTCAGACACTGCCCGAAACAAGGGCCAGTGCTGATACCTAGAGAAACAACACACAGACATATATAAAGCAAAAGTGCACTACCTGGCAACCCCTGGCCAGCACTCATACCTTTAGGGAGGAAGGGTAATTATTAATCACTTTTGAAACGTTTGGTAAAATCAAATGGTAGAAAAACTGAGGGATATGTTTAATAGTGGAAGTAAGAGCGTTTCCACATGCACAATGCGAAGGGAACTCAAGAGATTAGGACTAAACAGCTATGTAGCCTTAAGAAAACCACTTGTCAGTGAGGCTAACCGGCAAAACAGCTTCAATTTGCTAGGGAGCATGAAGGTTGGAGCATTGGAAGATGGTCATGTGGTCTGATGAGTCCAGATTTACCCTCCTCCAGAGTGATCAGAGTGCATCAGGGTAAGAAGCGACAGCTGAAGTGATGCACCCATCATGCCTAGTGCCTACCCTGTGGGGGCGGTGCTATGATCTGACGGTGCTGCAGCTACTCAGGTCTAGGTTCAGAAGCATGCTGTGCCCAAAGAATGAGGTCAGCTGACTGCCTGAATATACTAAACGACCTGGTTATTTCATCAATGGATTTTTCTTCCCTGATGGCACAGGCATATTCCAAGATAACAATGGCAGAATTCATCTGGCTCAAAATGTGAAAGATTGGGTTAGGGAGCATGAGACCTCATTTCCACACATGGGCTCCCCACCACAGAGTCCAGACCTGAACCCTATTGAGAATCTTTGGGAAGTGCTGGAGAAGACTTTACGCAGTGGTCCAACTCTCCCATTATCAATACAAGATCTTGGGGAAAAATAAATGAAACTCGCAGAAATGAATATTGTGACATTGCAGAAGCTTGTGGAAATGACACCACAGCAAATGCATACCTTGATCAAAGCTAAAGGCGGTCCAACGAAATATTAACGATAAGAGTGTGTGACCTCTTTCTGACCAGGCAGTGTATATGTGGTATTCTTCCCATATATGTACTTGCATTGGTTTTTCACAAAACATTAGTTAAACATCAAAACTTCATGTGGCGTGACCGTCCAACATTGACCGCTGGTTCGAAAACTTGAAATGACTCTAAATGTATTCCTCTTTATTTTCTGCCATATTATGCATGATTTCCAAAGTGTTTTGTAGTCCTGAACAAAACTGCAAAGTATTTCTATGTTTGTTTCCATCATAATATACAAAATACTTCAGCTAATGTCTGTTTTATTAAATATCATGTAGAGCATTGGACTTTAATATGGAAAACAATTCAAAGAAGGACATTGCATAATATACCTATTTGCCAAGGACCCATGAAAGAAGCAAGCAGGTTTGTAATTCTTTCACAAATTAATAAAAAACCCAAAAACTTTTAATAGCTGGTAGGTAGTTGCCACATTTGGGTCTCATGTGGTATGACCTCAAAAATAATGATATTATTTTAAGTTATTACTACTAATATACATATATTGATAATAAATTTAATAATTTCTCTGCAACAGACATAAATTACCTTATTGTAGTATTTTTGGAATAGATTTTAATGCAGTATGACTGAATATCCTAATATTTTGTAAATAAATGTAAACTTTGTAGTATATCCTAAAAAATGGCAAAAAAAAAAAATAAATCCAGTGCATGTAATTTCAGTCCCGCTGTCACTGCACTCATTTAAAATTCATATATAACAGAAAATTTCTCTCAACAGAACCAACAGGTTGTTTTAACTGCTGCAGGTGCAAAGAATACTGTGGCTGTATAGTTGAGCCATGAAGGCACCATAAAGAAATACCTGAGCACACCTGAGTTATCAAGGGAACAAGTGGCTAGTTTTTAATTGTAACCTACGATGAGCTTCCATATGTAGGCTTCATGTTGTGACAGAGGAAGTCTAGGTTGGCTCTATGTGCCAGTCGGAAATAATTCATTTGCATGGCTCATTCTAATATCTACTGTAAGAAAGATGTTCATGCTGTCATCTCAGAACCAGAGCCAGCTAATCAAATCTACTCTAAGTTGAGCAGCCAAGCCTGGGCAACGCTTAGCTCAGGTCAGAAATGTCTGGGGTTAACCCCATGTTCCCCACATTCACACAGACATTCCCAATAACAGCATCAATAGCATGAAGATTTTCAAGTTTAATTAGATGTTCACCATGTGCAATTAAAACTGTTAGTTAAGAGACATGATCACATGATAGAAAACAATAAAATATTGTTCTGATTAAAATGATTTTCTAATCAGTTTATCCCGTTGTTAAGTTACGTGAATGACACGTTCTGTCTTTTCTTGCCCCTGTTTGTCTGTTTTCTCTGGTTTTCTGTTTCTTGTCACTTCCATGTGCCTTTTGTTGTCCTGTTCCATGTGCTTCAGTTTGTTTTGGTATTTTGCTCCGCCTGTCTCCGCCCTCTTGTCAGGCTCCTCACCTGTACTTAGTTTGTAGCTCTGCCCCCTCCCAGGTGTTCCTTGTTAGTTCTTGTTCATTTATGCTCCCTGTTGTTCCCTTTGTTCTTGCTTGGCATTTTTTCTCCATGTCTGTTGTTTTTGTAACCCTGTTCCAGTCCTTTCCAGTCCTTTGCTAGTTTCTTTGGTTTAGTTTTAAAGCTGCACTTATAAAGTAAATCTAGTTAAAATCTGTTTTTGCTGAGAATTTACTGTAGTAATCATATCTTTAAAAAAACTGTATCAATAGGATGTCATTTAGAGTGACCACCCATCATGTAGTGTGACCAAAAATAGAAGTAACTGTATTAAATTTTAAATAAAATGTCTAACATATGTGACTGAAATGTCACTGATGCAGTATACGTAAGTCAACAGTATTTTTAAAACATTTTAGTCTTTTAAGTACATTAAAGACAGTGACTGTGACATTATAGAACAAAAATATGATATCATCGTTTACATATCCTCAAAATAATTCTAATATTTTGTTTCTAAACACATTTAATTACTAAGAACTCCACAAAACACTGAGGAGGGGGAACAGTTTCCATTAGCTAGAACCAAGCTCTGTCCAACAGGTCAAAACAAGCTCAAAACAAAGAGACCGCTGTACCCTGATTGGTGTGCTCCGGTTATGCTTCTTTAGTTTGGATTATGTTTTTATGCACACATGAGCCAAAGGGAAGGTCAGATTTGGCCATAATGTACTTTATGTTCTCACTGATAGCAACGATAAGTAAAAAAAATATTTTCCTTAAAAATGCTCTGCCCAGCGCCCCTCTATTACATACATCAATAAACAGACTCCTCTTTGTCTACGCTTTTTTGTAGGTAAACTTATAATCCATCGGTTTCTCTGCATACGTTGTTTGTCCCCTTTCACCCTGTTCTTCAAAGATAAGGACCACCACCACAGAGCAGGTATTATTTATGTGGTGGATCATTTTCAACATTGCAGTACATTAGTGTGTGTGTTTCATGTGTCTTAAACATTGTGTCCACTCATTGTCCACAGTATTAGCCTGACATTCCACAAATCAAATCATATGTGTGAAATCTGGTGAATGTGGTGAAAGCATCAGTGGTATATATATATATATATATATATACGACCTATAAACAGGTCCTGTGTGCGCGCTAATGCACACTTAACCTTCCTGGCCTTTCCTGTTGTGTTAACATAGACTCTTTTGGCTATCCCCCAAAATCACATGCTGTTCCTAAGATATGATTGGCTCTTAGCTGCCACCCCTATACACTAACCACCACCTCTCTCTCTCACTTTCTCTCTCCTTTATCACACTGTAAGTGAATACGTGCTCGACAGGCCATGCTGAATGGCAGAGGGCCAAAGAACAGGCAAGAGTGTGTAAATCTCTCCTGCTTTTGTTGAAAGAGTATTCTGCTGAAACCTTGCTGTGTTCAGGCCCAGCTGTAGACCTGAAGGTTTTATATAACAGCCCTAAGTGTCTTCTTTCACTCCGGGTGTATGAATAGCTCACATAAACCTGTGGTACGTAAATACGGCATACGATACGTGTAATTTCCCGTTTGGGCCAAATTGTCAGAGGTAAACAGTACGGCCCCAGCAGGCACTCGGGGAAGTCCCTGTACACGTTCAAAAACGCAAGCCATACATCTTGGCCTCATTAAAGTCAAAGTAGTCTGGCTCTGGTTGAGCATTGTTGAGATTATACAGCGGCCTAGGACCTGCATGTCATAATTTACACTCCTAACACTCAAATGATATTAAAACCTGGGGTTAGAAGCGGCTCAAGTAACGCTCTTCGGATGTGCATTAGGTATATTGCACATGAAAGTGTGAGGAGATGTGTATGTGATGAAGTGCAAGGAGGTGCATTTGCAAGACCAGAAAGACAATAAAGGGGTGCTCAAAAGCTGGATCTGAAAAATGAGCAAAGCTAGCAACATTGGTGCTTCTAGGTCACAACCATAACGTGCAAATAAAAAAAAGGTTTATAAAACTACTTTATTCCCAATGTTCTTTCAGTTTCTAAACAGAGTACATGCTGTCTGACATATCCCAACGCTATAAACTGTTGCTATAGCTACCCATGAACAATCAGAGAGAAAAGCAGACACACACCAGAATAATCAAAGCAGATTCAGAGGAAAGTAGCCAGTATTAAATCAGATCTGCAGAATTTCATTTTGAGTCAGTTCGCAGTAACGCAGTAGGTGTTAATTGAACTCTGGTGCTTTCTGCAGTGCAGCTGCTACCACCCACTGTTAATACCTCACCATTTGAATCATTCATTTGTGTCACACATCTGTGAACCATGCACATGTCTGAAATCAGGTCAGGGCTCTCAGCATTGTGCTTAGGGCAAGCTGTCAGAGTAACACCTTCATGGCCAAAAGTATGTGATAATTACCTACTAATTGCTGAGTGCAGACCACAGTCAGTGTACAAACATCACCAGCAGAGTTGGTCATACTGCAGAGCTTGCTGGCGTTAAAACGGGTGGCGTCATAAAGTGCCACATTTGCAGCAAATCAGTTTGTGAAAGTCTCCCTGCTAGATCTGCCCTGGACAACTGTGTAAGCTCTATGCTCTGTGACAACTGTGTAATAGTTATTACTGTAAATATTAGAAACAGTAGATTGATAAATAAATATGAAACAGTAGATCGAGCAAACTTACAGAATTTCATAGAATTGGTTCCCCTGTTTGAATAGCTATGGTCTCTTTGTCAAGGGCAAGTATCAGTTGAAGTGGTGTTAAGCAGTCCATAACTGGACTCACTATTCCAAGTGCTGCACACCAGAATGCATGGTGCAAACAGTAAAGTTTGGAGGAGTAGGGATAATGACGTGGGTTTTTTTAGAGTTTGGGTTTGACCAACTTAGATCCAGTGAAGAGTAATGTTAAGGCTAGAGCGTACAAAGATATTTATCCAGATTTGTGGCAGCAGTTTGGGAAAGACCCTTTCTTGTTCCAGCATGACTGTGCCTTGTGTACAAAGCGAGCTCCATAAAGACATGGTTTGACAAGTCTGACGTGGAGGAATCTGTAGAGGAACTCTACAGATCCCTGGCCTCACCCCCATTAAACACCTTTTGGATGAATTGGAACGTCGTTTCTGAGCCAGGTGTTCTCTTTCATCATTAGTGCCTAACTCCACTAATGCTGTTTTGGCTGAATGGAAGGCACAGTCTAAAATCTCATGTAGGGCCTTCTCAGAAGAATGCAGGTTGTTATAGCATAGGGAACGGGGGACTCCTTTTTGATGGTAATGGTTTTGGAACAAGATGTCCAACAAGGTCATATAGGTTTTATGATCAGTTGTTCACATACTTTGGGTCATACCATATGTGCATCTATGTGTTTTGAGGGCATTTGGCTCAGTACAGCAGCATGCTATTGACTGGCTATTTTTGTTAAATTGTTAGTAGGGTCATGCAATGTCAAAAACATGGGAAACTGCCAAATAAAAAAGCTAAAAGGTTACATCTGTTGGAGCTAAATTTGACTTTAGCTTTATTAAAAAACTCTTAAGCTTCTAAACAGAGCTGCCAAGAGAATTTCATATTCAGAAACGTTTTCCATTTAGAAAAGTGCTAGTTAGTTCAACAGCACATGTGGTTAGCAGTGTCTTGTGACTCCTTCTTTTTCTTCCATCCATCACATTCAGGGTCTTAGATCTACCTGGGTTTTGTATGTCTTGAACCAGCTTCTCAAATACACAGTACATATAAACTTAGACTGTAAGGATTCAGGATGGCGTATCATAATTGTTAAGCAATGTAGGCCAAAACTAATTTAGACTTAAATCCAGGAAGCCAGTCCAGAAATGGACCACTGCACGCCATCTTCTGCAGAAGCAACTTCACCAACACATAGCTTAAAACAACCAGTCTTATAACTACCCCAGTTACCCCGGAGTGTAATTTGGTAGTTCTGATGATGTAATAATCATTTAGTCACTACCCTAGTACCTAAAGCTAATTGAGATGTTTTGGGAAGCTTACTAGAGTACAGAATTCTTATACCTGCCAATGCAAACCCTGAAAACACAATTTATAATAACAGCACATAACATTATATTTAATTTTCATAGAGTAACCCTATAAGGCCTCGAGATTCCTCACTTACACCCATGCTCTTTATTGCAACTGACATGGTGTCCACTGTTTATCGTAGCCCTGTGATAAATGAGAGGTTTGGCAGAAACCTGATATAACCCTGCATACCAGCATAATAACCAGCATATGGGCACACACAGACGAGCAGTAAACAGTGTCTTCCGGCTGCTCTGAGGGCATGACCCCACTGTGACCCCCACTTAACTGCTAAACATAGCTCGCTGAGCCAGAGCACGGGGACAGAGTCATCCATCATTGTGTCCCTAAACGTATGTGGCCAACTTCCTTGCCCATTTAGTTGAGGAAATTATACAACATCCAAAAAAAAGAAAAACAACTATAGTAAAGTGTAAATAAACTCTAAATACCAATGGCACCTCAAGCCACATGTTTCCCATACATGGTCGATAACAAACCCCTACAATCTTTCCGCATGGCCAAGCCTCTCACGCCATTGCAGGTCAGTAGTGGGTTGCTACAGTTTTAACCTACCAACCTCGTGAGTGGCTGTCCTGGTTTACCAGAAACTCTGCCCCAAATGGCCAATATGCCAAAACTGCCTACAGTAAAACTCTGAAAATGATTTGTCATCTGTGCTTTTACATGCCACCATACGGGTGGCACTCACAAATCTTAAATCTAATTTATCTTCATTACAGCCTCAGCATTCCTTTCACATAAAATACATCATTGCCAAACTGCCTAGCGGGTCGGCTTAGAAGAGGCATTTTCGTTCACTGACTGTCAAACTTTGTTGAAATGCACATGTGCAAGGTCTGACTCTTGCTGAGTTGCCTTATGCTGGCTGAAGTTGTGTCGCTTCATGTGGGTTTGTGTCTTTGCTTGAAAAGCGTTAAGTTGATGGTACCTTGAGTACCCAGCTCCGCTAAATGAATCTGAAGGAATTTTCAAATTGTTATGGAATGTTATTCAAATATTCTGTATTAAATATACTGTATTAACCAAAAAATACTTATTATTAACGTCTACCGTTTTGTTCTCTCTTAAGTTTATGTAATCTGATACAGGGAAAAAAATATTGGGATTCTTTAAATCAACAAAGCCTTTTTGGTTTAATCTAGAAGTATTGAATTATTGGGTTATCTAGAATAAATGAAGTCAAAAGAATTAAAAACACACTAATACTACAAAATATGCTGGTGCTATGAATACATAAATACACCCGAAGCCTGCTAAATGGATAAAACTGAAATGCCATACCAGTGTTTACTAAAATAATCACAACAAACCTTTATAATTACAGCTTTGTGATCCATTTTCCTCATTTCTATATTTATTTGCTCTGCCCTACATTTTCCTCCACCACATTTGCACATGATAAAAACCCCATGTAAATAAAAAGACATTGGCTTTAGGCACTAAAGTTATTTTAGCACTAGCACTTTAGCACAGTGCCCACTAACAATGTTACACTAAAGCTTAGTAAATATGCTGTATGAATGAGTTTGCTCTCAAGGACTTTTAATAAGAAGGTGTATATTTTGGACACGTCCTCCCCATGTTGATATGCCAGAGACACCTCTATGACAACGTTACGCAGTCGATGGCGGCCCAGCAAAAGCATCCTTGCCTAGTCTTTTTTCACTTATCACTAATTTTCATAATTAATGTTTTCTCAGAAGTAATATAGAAGAAACACAGAACCCCAAATATCATACTTTTACAGGCTGACTTCATTAATGGTTCCTTTTGTATAAACTAGATCTAGAGAAATACCTCCTAGGGAAATTCTATTGTTTTATTTATTTATTTATTTATTTATTTATTTATTATTATTATTATTATTATTATTATTATTATTATTATTATTATTATTATTATGATGGTTATTATTATTGTTATTATTATTATTATTGTTATGCATATGCTAATTTATTCTTTAAAATGTAAATAAAGTCACTGAGAGGTGTTAGATGTGAAATTAGTTTTTGAGGTGTGATCTAACAGTGGAAGCGGTTTTTAATATTAAGGTGAAAAATTGTTTTTGTCTCATTGTTTCATCAGTAATTTACCTGGCTATCAGATGGAGGCAGCGTTTATGTGTTTATGTGTCATTTGTTTGTGTGTCTGCGTGTGTGCGCCTTCCTCGCTGTTAATCTCTGTCTCCCTCCACATTGAGGTGGCCGGGGGCATGATTGCAGCATGCTCTCTATGCCTCCTCCCATTCATCCCAGCCTAGGTCTTTTATTACCAAATCCTTATTGGCTTTGCCTCCGACTATACTGAGATTAAACAGGCTCACGGTGGACTTTCATTTCCCCCTATGCTGTGATAATACTGCCCACCCCACACACCTTGCCCATGCCACCTTTCATTAAGGTGTTATGAGGTCGTCCAGCGAAGGATCCGCCCGGCCACCGCAAGGGTCTCGACTCCTCATACAGGAAATAAAAGCCAATCTGCTAATCTCTCCCCATCTCTGCCAGCCTCTGTGCAATAGCCCTTGCTTTTTAACCACATCCTCACCACACGTCCAATCAAACGATGGCTTGCCATCGTCTGTCTGCGTGCTTTGCGGTACCTACATTTGTTTAGCAGTTTGGCTTGGGGCCTTCGTTTCTCTTTTGCCAAGGCGGAAAGAGGCTTGCGAGAGGAATGAAAAGGTTCAGAGTGAAGCAGTTGTGGTTTGGTTTTCATCCTTCGATGACCCTACATTCTTTCTCATTCACAGTATAGGCAGTTCATTGTTTAACGTGGTCTCAAACACTGGCGCGATAGCATGGAAGTCATCTCCGGCCAATGCTAGACTAATCCTCTTTCATTTTCAGGAGTGAGAGGCATGTTGCTATGCAGTCTTTCTTCGTTGCTTGTGGTTTTTCATGAGCAAGGCCAACTATTTTGCGGTTCTAACTTGCATCACTAGGTTTTTTTTTTCAGACATGTATTTATATCAAGACTGGTCTGTGGTTCTTGGAGCACCGCTTGGCGTCTTAAGAAATGGCTGGGTTTTGCTAAAAATGTTTCTGATCCCTACCTCTATTTTCTTTTATCCTCTCTCCATCTATTTATCTCTCTCCCCCGTACCTTTCTCTCTGTGTAATATCCCTCCCAGCATTCATTGCCATGGGGTGCTGCAATTCACCTAAACGTGCTGGGGAAGCAAGCGGGAAAATGAACATGCACATACACCACACTGATTTGAGCTGCATAGCTCGCATCAATAAGCTGATAAGCAGATTGCACAGCACAGCAGCACAGGTGCTGGAGCTGTATATGTTTATGCAGAATTTCAAACTGCTGAACTAGCATATGCCAGGGAACTGACATATTTGAACAGCAGCAACTGCCAACATAGTGGAATTGGAGGACATCTGTCAATCATAAGTCTTACACTTAAAGAAATGTGACCATAAGTAAATAACTGTTTTATTAAGTTTGTAGCTTAATGACATTAGGGGAGTTTGTACTGGTGAAGAGTTTCCTTTAAGGTAAGCAGATGGTGTCTAATGGAAATGAAAATGTAGAGCACTTTCCTGCATCACTTCGGAAACATAATGAGCTATTTAGGATGCTAACACTGAAAGTATGCACATTATTAATTTAGCAGTTTTGACAGCCAGTAACGTTAGCATGCTGTTGAAGCAGGGCAATCCTAGCTGATGCTTAAATAATGGTGCTACATTGCACAGGGTGGTGTGGCGAAGAAAAGAGCCTAGCCATTTCAGTATGCTGTTGGCATATATAGGTTGTAAGTGAGCTGAAGTGTTTGAAGGTGCTATCAGTAAAACTTAAAAGCACGGCAGGTTTAGTATGCTGTTAGTACACTCTACCAAGATACACGCTAGCCTGCTAAGCATAGACGATTCATTTACAAGAGTCAGGAGTTGACCAAAGTGACTCTTTTATCCGAACACACTTTTTAAACATGAGTAGTGGTATCAGATTTATATGAATACTACAAACAAGGTTGCTAAGATGTCACAGATGGATTCGGATAGGGAATATCTTGCATCAGTTTTTGATTTTCCAGTTTTCCTAAGCCTTCAGTAAACTCATATCAGGCGACATTAAGAGAACCATTTAGCTGACTGGCTAATCTCACTATCAGACACAGGCGGCATGAGCAAGCTTCTTCAGAAAGCTGCTTAAATTTGGGGGAGTCTGGTGTCTTTCTGGTCTGGATTACATTTTGCCAACTGGATCCTGGAAATTTTCAAAAAGCCTTTATATTACAAAAAGTGATGACAAACACAGCTTTAGTAGCAATGAACTAATGTAACTGAGGACTCTGCTGTATGTGAGTATATCAAGAGCTTATCCATTACAGAGTTTCTCCTAATCGCCACAGATTCCCCACCATTAATCCAGTAGACTGATGATTCACCTCTTTGGTGCTCTTTATCAGATTTCTTTAAATAGACATATGCATCTAATGCATTTAAAAGTGCCTCGCAAGCAGTTTTAGATGAGCAAAGTAATTGTAGTCTGAAACCAGCAACATAAGAGAGTGAGAATATCCGAGATTGGGGTCCTGTAGGGCTTGACAGTGAATAATCTGTTTTACACATTTTCCCATTTGAACTTTTCCCATTACCTTCCTCAAAGCGTTCCTTTAAACCCAGCGTTCATTCCGAAGCGAAGCTCCATGGCCTGAGAGGGAAAGATTAGCTCGATCTCGTTACGTCCAGGACTGTGCTTTCAGTGGCCTGCTGCTGCAGGTTTTGTGAGGCTGCGTTAGACTCCTTTAGGATTAAGGCTTTAGGCTGGGGAGTAATGATTTATCAGCCTGCAGGACCAGACAGGGACACTGGTCAACAATGACCCTGTCATAAACTGCAGGCATACAAACACTATGGACATGACACACACATACACAAACTCAAACACAGTGCTTGTTTTTATACCTTGTAGGGATGCAGAGTCATGCACATGTCCCACATGTATTATGTATGTTATAATTATTAAATATGAATTAAATGTATAGTACACTCACTGTCACTGTCAGACATAAAACGCATAACTCATAAGTTAATGTAAATTCTATTGTAGGAGCACTTTGTTTACCCACTTGTCAGGAAATGCTTAATGTTCCCACAATGTTTAATACATATACAGTTTATGCTGTGAAAAAGTATTTGCCCCTTATCCGATTTCCTTAATTCTTGCTTAAATGCCACATTTAAATGTTTCAGATCATCCAGCCTATTTTAATGTAAGATGACACAAGGAAACACAAAATCCATCTTTTAAATGATCAACTTATTTATTGAAGATAAACATTTATTTTATTTATTTAAACCTAATAACTGATTGTGCCTCTCTTAGCAGTACAAGGTGAAATATGATTGTTTGATTAGAAACTTGCAATGAGACTTTTCCTTCGCTGTGCAGGAAGTTTGGCCCACTCTTCTTTGCAGAATTGTTTTAATGCAGCTGTGCTTTAAGGCATCTCAATGAGATTTACATCAGGACTTTGACTCTGCCACTCCATACCTTTAATTAGTTTCTTTGGAGTCGATCAGCGGTGGTTCTGATCATTGTCCTGCTGCATAACCCAACTGAGCTTGAGCTTCAGGTCACATTCTGATGGGCAAGTATTCTCCCTTAGGATTTTCTAATACAGAGGAGAATTCATGGTTTCATCAATTATGACAAGTGGCCCAGGTGCTGCAGAAGCAAAGCAGCTCAGACATGTAACATGACCCATGGTGCCTTTCAAAATCCTTTGATGCTTCAGTCCACAGAATATTATTCCAAAAATACAGTTTGTCACAGCCTATATGTAATAATATAGTCCCCTATGTACTGTACATATGTAACTATGAAACTGTGAATATCTTTTTAGCCCTTAGCCCTTCAACCCCAACCTTACGCTCAGTACCAAAAAATAAAAAATAGATTTCCCTATTTAGATGTAGCTTATGTAAAAAGCCCGGGTCATTTAGTTGGTCCTTATACTGTAGGGTATTTCTGTTTGTCTCCGAAAATGTACAAAAACAAACCAACACACACACAAACACACACCTCCACACATCCACTCCCCCTTTCAACACACATAAATTGGCTGAGCTCTCCAGGCACCCTAAGGTTCTGTATTGTCTGATCTCAGCCTTCTAAAAATGGGGCAGTAATCTCTAGTGTTTCTCTTGTTTTATTGAGTGCTGGAGGAAGGGCTGCTTTATGGAGCCATGTCATGCCAGGGTGGAGGACAGTGCAACATAACTTGTTTTCATCATCAGCACACAGCTGTCTTAGGCCTTGCTGCTGATCAAAGCGCTGCTTCAGGCCTACCCGCTTAGCTTTGAGTCATACCTGGCTCCATCACAGGGCAGCTGAAATTAAAATAACTGCTCTTTCTCAAGCTATAAGCCTTATGTCAAATACGGTTCACTTCGGTTCAGCGAAAGGGAACAAGTGCTGCACAGTTCAGCGTGTATGTAAAAATAGGAAGTGTGTTGCGTTTCACTGCTGGAAGATGCTGGAATTTCAAAACATGCACGGCTTCAGATCTGCCTCCGTCATGACTGAAAACCGTCAAAGCCATATTTAATGATTTCACTGATATGGAAAAAGCTGCAGTCTCTCGCTGGCACAATCATGGCTTGTCTAAATGTCGCCAGTTCTGACACGGCTGTCTATCTGCGCGCATCTGTGATAAGACTGACAGCTTCGCCTCCATCACCTGATGAGTCATTAGGATGTAAAACGGTTGCTTTCTCTTCGAGCCGGACCGGCGGAGATGTCATATTTGTTTAGCAGACTCTGCCTCGCTTTGAGCTGAGAGGCTTGTTGACAGCTGACAGGATGATATGAAGCACTGAGCGAGAGCAGATATGATTGCAGAAGATTCTCTGGTGCGTGCTTAAACAAACAGGCCTAATTTACACATGAGAAGGAAAGGAAAAAGGCTCTGGCAGGTAATTCAAAAGGATATTTGGTTTTTGAAGATGAGGGGAGAAGAGGAGAGGAAGATGCCTGAAAGCACTTCAGTATGCTGTCACTCTGTGACATTGTGCAAGTGTTTAAGCTTTCTCAGAGGCATGTTAAATGACTTTAACAGCCACATTTCGTAATATTGTGTGTGTTATATCACCAGAAATGCACTAAAAGTGATACATTTTTACCTAAACCTTTCTACATCACTCCATCTGCTGTGTATGTTCCCAAGAGAGGGTGGATAATCTGTGGATTAGTGTTATGCCCCTATAAAAGTGCATGTAATAATAAAGAGCAGGGTGATTTGAAAGTGTACAGAAATGCATTTTGTTGTATTATATGATGTGGATTAGACTCATATTAAATATGCACCCAGAAGGAAGTGCTGGATTGCAGTGCTATTGGGAAGAAAGGCTACCAGAAACAATGAATGATAATCAATTTAGACTATATGAGGAATATTGAGCTGCACATACGGAAGGAGTATGGCGTCGGGATGCGTTCTTTGCTAACTCAGTGTGGGAGATGTCTCAGCATGGAATTGCAGAGGTCCCTAATGGTGTCCTGCAATAATCCATCACATGCATCTTGAATGTTCTTACACAGTTGCTGCAGATTTTGTGGTAGGGGTAAAGGTGGAGTGATACCAGGCCTTCTGGACATGTGACACACAACAACAAACTATTCATCTTGGTGCTGATCACAGTGCTGCGACACATGGATGCATTGGGCGTCTCCACCAAGACATAAGTGGGCCTCGTCACTGAAGATGAATACTACTAGATGAAGATGATGTAGTCCCTCGTTGTGGAATGGTCTGCCAATGGTGCTGGCACTAACAGGACTCATGGAGGGACTCATACTCCTTGTTGAATGTTCAAAATCATGGCTGTTGGATCCATCCTTGCTTATATCACATGGACAAACTTAAATCAATTGCATGTCTCATGATGTCGAACCTACCCACCAAATTTGATTCCTGTGGCTTGATTTCCTCTGGGTGCAACTACTTGTGCAACTATTTGACAACTGCTGCAGTTACTCGAAGCAAATCCATTAAAGAATGCTCTAGATTAGGAGGGCCTGTTTAACGTTTTTAAGTTTAGAGGGTTTTAGAAGCTGTGCTTTATGTGCATCATCCAACATGCCTAATTTAATTCAGTGAAGAATTAATTATCCAAACTAGCTATGGAATAATAACTACAAATACAGGGATTTCTTGAGGAGCATGTTTGGAAATGGTTAGACAAACACGTTGGGGTAAACTCACTCATCAGTTTATTTAGGTGCACCAACAACCTTAAATATACCTTAATTGAAAATTTCATCAGCTCTGCTTACCATACAGAAGCACTTTGTAGTTCTACAGTTACAGTCTGTTGTCCATCTGTTTGTCCATTGTACATTGTTATCCCACCTTTATCATTCTTCAGTGGTCAGGACCCCCACAGGACCACCACAGAATAAGTATTATTTGGGTGGTGGATGATTCACAGCACTGCAGTGACACTGACAAAGCCCACTAGATACCTTTGTGACAGAATGCTTTAAATTGCAGTACAAAGCATACATAAATAAAAAGGCACAACCTAAACTACATGTTGAGGCATCCTGGAACTAAAGCATATTTATTTACTGAATTAGAATGTCATGAAATAGCAGGCATAAATCAGCCAGAGCTTACCAGGTGGGAGAATGAGACAAGGAGGACCATTTAAATTTGGAGAGGCCAAAAGAAAACGATAATACCTAAAGGACCAGGGGTTAAAGGCTATTGATGTGGGCTTGTACGAGTGGATCAGATACAGCAGTGCTCCATACATTTTTAAGCCTTGTGCCCACTCCCTGTCTATTCTATTAGCCACTCCTACTTTGTTGGTCCACCTTTGTTGTAAAGTCAGAGACAGTGGCTCATCTGTTGCTACACTGTTTGTGTTGGTCAGCCTCTAGTCCTTCATCAATGGACACGGGTCGGCCCACACAAGGCGCTGCTGACTGGATCATTTCTGGACAATTCTCAGTCCAACAGTGATACTGAGGTGTTTAACCCTCCAGCAGCAGTGCTGTGTCTGATCCACTCACACCAGCACTACACACACTAACACACCACCACCACGCCAGTGTCACTGCAGTTGGGCTGTGTACTCGAGGGTACACAATTGCACCTTGTTAGCTAGCAACCACTGCCTGTAGTTCAGTGCCAATTGGTGTTAAAATGGTTGGTAATCTGGAAAGCATGGTGTAGCATATAGTTTTTGAAGTTTTCTGTTTAAACTTTATTGTACTCTGTTTAAATGCATTGTCTTGTATCGTATTGTATTGTATTTTATTGTATTGTACTTTTTGTAACTAGGGTAAATGAGTCAAGCAGGAAAAAGGATAAGGAGGGTTGTTGATGGTAGATTGATGCCAGTTTAAGCTATTGATTTTTTTTCCAAAAGGAATCAGAATATAACAGATATAATTTGGATGCCAAAACTGACAAACAAGGATTACAAACAAGGATATTAATAAAAGCTAAGCATACTAACTGAGTAATGTTTGCCATCAAGACAGAAACAGATAGGCTGGTATTTTCAAGGACATTATCCTGATATTAAAGATACAGACATTAAATGAAATGAATTTAGTGTGAAGATTAGTTGTATAAATTCAAAGAATTCTGAGTGGGCATTGGGATTGGGAGCCGGAAAAAGACACTTTCTATCCACATCATGTATGTGTTGTATTTAAAAAACGAGGTATCTTATTATGGTGTAATTTGATTGAGTTTTTTTGTCAATACTGTTTCATTTGGGTTTCATTTTTTACTCTCTGTCTTGACTTGGTTATGCTTTAGTCTGGACTTGTCATGCACTTGACAAAGGCAGTCTTGATTAATATATCCAATATGTGTTATATGTCAAAACAAATCTCAGTTGTTTGTGTACAAATTCCATTGCCAACAGAAATCCCCCAAAACTGCCTGCAACAAAATCACACTGTAGTAAGTTATATTTAAAAAACAAAGAAAGTTTCTTCTCCTGTTAGTATTTTGGAGATATTTTTTTTTCTTTGGACAGTAAAGACATATGTAACTACCTATATGCAATAACAGTATCTCATGTGTAACATATAGTAGTTTATCTTAGACCTAACCTGCAGTACTGAATATTTGTTTGACAGTTCACTGATGGAGAACTCTTTAAAACAGGTGCCAAAAGAGTTATTCAAAGCAAATCCATAGAAGATGAGATGTGAGTGTCAAAAAACGCTTTACAGATTTCAGGGAGTGTAGAGGGTTTACATCATGTGGAAGCTCTTTAAAGTCACGTTTAGCTTTTTCGGTGTCAGAAGGTTGTGAAATAATGTGTGTGTTTTTGTTTTACCATCAAATTAATTTGAAAAAACAAAGTGAGGGAAAAACATAGCAGGACATAATTCAGCATCTTTCAAACAGATAGAAGACTGGGCTCCCAAGGATCACCACAGCTGCATTATAAACCACAACCACAGTTCCCTCAGGAGGTGACTGAAGATGACGGCACAAACTGTGAGCCAGGCTAAAGCACAAGGGGAAAAACACACATGAGTCTATGACATCAGCTTATGAATGAAAAACAAAAAATGACCATTGTTTATTTTGAGTAACTATGCTGAGCTGAGACAATCACACTTGTCAGTTGGAGTTATTAAGTTATTAGGTCAGAAGTTATTAGTTATTAACAGTTACAGACAGCCGACCTCAATTCTGGAACAAACAAGCTCTGGTTTTGGTGACGGCACTGTTGAGTTGAACAGACAGTCAGTTTCAGTTGGACAAAAAGTCAGAATTACAGGATTTTCTGGCTTGCTGTATTTTTAACACATTCATTCTCATTACATCTGTGTTTGGGTTACTTGTAACGGTCAAAAGTGTATGAAAAAAACCCCACAGCCCTTATTACTTTACCTGACTGACCCAACACCCACAATCACGGACATTCAGCATGCAGGGATGCCCTCCATGAGTCCTCCTTTGAGTACCAGCACCATTGGCAGACAGCTGCACAATGCAGGACTACATGCACACACACCATTACAATGATTTTCCTTAACACCACATCAACACCACCAAAGACTTCAATGGTGTCGTGCCAGACTGTCATGGAGTGACTGTGAATGGCAGTGAGTCACCGTCAGTGTCTTGTCAGTGTCTAGTTTTTGTCATGGTGGAGACAGCCAAGTAATCCCTGTGTGGAGGCACTGTGGTCAGCGGCAAGATGAGTGTTTTGTTGTAACGCGTCACATGTCCAGAAGGCCTGGTGTCACTCCAACTTCACCCTTACTGCAAAAAGTGCAGGAACTGTGTGAGAATATTCAAGCTGCATGGGATGGATTATTGCAGGATACCATTAGGAACCTTTACAACCGAGACGTCTGGCATGCTCCATTACTGTTCCTGGTAACCTTTATCTTTCTTCCAATTGGGATTCCAATTGTAATCCAACAGTTCCTTCTGGATGTTTTTTTTTTTTTTTGATGATTAGTGTATGTATATCCCCATAATACTTAGATAGCACCACCAAGTTTTTAAGTTCTGGAATAAAACTCTTCCATATCTCTGGCACTAGATGGGAAAATATTTATATAGAGGATAAGGATCCCTTCACATTCTCTTTTAATCCTGAAATGATAAAAGAACCATCCCCTAAAACGTTCTTTAGGGAACCAAAAACGGTTCTTCTATGGTGTTGCCCCAAAGAGCCTCTTTACTTTTGAATACGCAGAGCACAGAGTTCACATGTAGGACATTTATTCAGCAGAGGAAAGCAATTCTGGCTTCTGTAGAAGAGTCCCACTAAATTGATATTTATTATTTGAAATTTCCATTTGGGAAATAAATTATATTAGGTTTTCCCTGGAAAGTTATGTAACTGAATAAGTGATGGCAGGAAGGAAGAGCTCTGTGTTAGATACGAGCTGAAACATTTTTGGGTTGCAGCAAGTGAGACAGTAGAAACTACACATGCCTGCAAAGTGTTTGGTTTAGAAAGTGTAATATTAAGTGTAGAGTATAAACCTCAGGGACAGGCAAGATATAGGCAAGGTATGCATCATGGGAACCCGCAGGCAATAACTGTTCAGTCCCGGACAAAAATAATGAAAACAAATGTTACCCACTCTGTACTCAGTGTGAATCACTAATCATCCCACAAGCCCCCGAGCCCACTTACATACTCTCTCTCCCTCTCTGTCTGTCTCTCTCTTTATCTTTGTGTCTCTCTCTCTCTCTCTCTCACTTTCAGTCCTTTTGTCTATGTGCCTGACTTTATCTCCCTCTGTATAGGGCTTTTTTCCCCTCTCAGTCCTTCTCTCAGTATGTCTTTATCGTTCTCTGTATATCGCTCTCTCTTTCTCTGCCTGTCTCTCCTTTTGTCTGTCTCTCTCTGTAGATCTCTATTTGCATTTCTTCTCTTTCTCCTCCCTCTCTGCTCACTTTATCAGTCATGCTGGTTTTATCTCTGTATTTCTCTCTTTGTCAATCCTTCCATCTGTCTGTATGTCTGTCTTTGTCTCCGTTTATCATTGTCCTACTGCCTTCACCTTTTTTCCTTTCATTCACTCTCTTTGACAGTCTATTTCTTTCTCTTCTTCATTATTTTTCTCTCTCTGCCTTTTTCTCTCTGTCCCACTCTATTTCTCTCTAACTGTCTGCTCTCTCTCTCTTTCTTTCTCTCTGCCTTTGTCTGTCTGTCCCACTCAATTTCTCACTGTCTGTCTTCTCTCTCTCTCTCTCTCTCTCTGATATTATGTTAGGGTTTAACTTCAGATCCTTCTCTTTTTCCTCAATTAGGACACTTTCCCAAACACAGCTTTCCACATCTGCTGAAAGTGCTGTTTGGATGTTTGAATGTCTAGCTTCTCTTACACGTGATTCACGAGCACTCATAGAACCGGATTTACTGCTCCGTAATGAGTAATATTTGACCAGCTCTAATTGGTTTGTGTTTTTTACAGTCTGTCCTGGCTTAGGGGGGTTTCTTGCTGGAGGAATCTAGGCCTGACTTCAGCATGAGTGACGTTTTTCATTCTGGCAAGCTGTTTTCAGCTGCTTTCGGACGACAAGTCTCCCTTGCTCTCTCTCTCTCTCTGAGCAGGGGTGGCATGGGAGACGAGAGCACAGCTGTTCCAGTCATTCTCTCTCTCTCCCCCCTCTCTCTCACTCCCTTCCTTACTCTCTCAATCAGCAGTGTGTTGATTTGCTTTTGTTTTTGTCTGCAGGGTCTGCTCTTTCACTCAGCCTCACTGTCTCACTCAAGTACTATCCAGCTTGTTCATTATTGAAGAATGGCAGCGTACTGACAACATGAAGAGCATGCTGAACCACCGTGTAACCCTATATCCTCTGCTTGCTGCTGTATGGAATTCCAATCTGACTTACTGCTGTTTTTACAGAGAACATCTGGTAGATAACGGACAGCAGGTAGTGAAATCATCAGAACAAGCGCCTACTGTATGTGACAGTTGTGTTTAACCCTCCAAGGCTGCAGCATGTGATAATAAAAGCATGGTGTCATTTAATGTTAATTACCAGAGATGGGAGCGCACATGTTGACTAACTCACAAACCTTTTTATTTCTCACCTCATATGTGTGACTTGTCAGTGCTGCTACAGAGTACTGCCTTTTGCTACATGAGTAGTCATTACTGCAATGCTGTTCTCTGGCAGCTGACATCGGCCTCAAAAAACAAGTCTTTTATTAGAGAAAAAATGCAGACAGATGGATAGAAAAACTTTTATAACTAGTTATAAGTAAAATAGCACAAAATAGATTTTCTGTTTTTTTAATTTTCATGTGTTTATGTTCAGACTCAGACATTCAGATATACTTGTTATATTATTTCCAGACCGGGATAATTTGGGCCGCAAAATGTCTCCATACTTAAGAAAAAACACAAAAAACAGGTTTCCATAGGGCGACATGTTGGTGCAGTGGGTAGCGCTGTTGCCTCACAGCAAGTAGGCCCTGAGTTTGATTCCTAGCCAGAGTGTTGGAACCCTTTCTGTGTGGACCTTGCATGTTCTCTTCATGTCTGAGTGGGTTTCCTCCCACAGTCCAAAGACTTGCACTGCAGATGCTACATTGCCCCCTAGTTGTAAGTGTGTATTTCTCTGTGTCTGCCCTGTGATGGAATGATGGCCTGTCCAGAGTGTTTCCTGTCTTTCCCTGGAAAGGCTCCAGCACCTGTGTAGTGCGAGACAATTGAAAGACCCCATGTCATGTCGATTGATCTTGACGAATAGCAGGCACATGTAATTAGACGAAAAGAAAGAGGGATTCTGCTGTTAAATGGAACAACAAGCCATATACCACAATAACATCAGTTAAGAAATGAACAACACTGCAACACAAAGCTACTCTACAAACATGTCACTGGTGGCTAACAGCTAAGTGCTAATCACAGCAGCTACAAAACACTAGCTCACTACAACTGCAATATAAACCTGTTTTGTGAAGGTGAAACTGTCCTCAAGTTCTCTTTGAGGTATAAACAGCTCATATCGTCCTCTTTGTGACACTCCGAAACTGTTCCACAGTTGTTTTGTCTTTCTGGAACATAAAATCTACAGCACTGACACTTTCTTGACGCTCCTCCTTGGTAAACTCGAGCAGGGAATAGTGGTTAGTTGGCAAACATGGTGTTGCCAGTCTTCCAACCAAGACACAGAAAGATCTTATGGCACAGTGATGCTCTAATCTGACATTTTTAACTAGTGCCATCCGAATAGCACATACGGATATAAAATCAGTCAAATTTATTGAGAGACAGGACTGAAGTGGAACACTGAGCGCAGCTTTGAACAGACGATATGTGAACTTAAGACTACCTTAATCATGATATTAAACAACTGAGGACAGTTAATATAGTATGTCTCAGTATTGACTTAGAGGTGATATTCATCACCATACAACAAGTCTCTGGAGCTTTCGGCCCTTTATTGAAGAGATTTATCTTGCTATTTACTCTCAGCCATTCATGCTCCTGGCGTCATGCTCCCAGCATTATTATGAGGTAAACAACATCAGTATTAAAACTCCACTGGAATACCCTGCAAAAGAAGGCCTGCATGGTGCGCTATCTCTTTCCGAACTGCTCTTTAAAGGTAGGAGTTCAGCTGCCGGTCAGAAAGAGAGAGAGTGAGAGTTGGTGGGTGATTTATTTTGTCCCGAGGAGGGAGAGATAAAGAGAGGAAAGGAATAGAAGAGGAGGTCCCGGCTGCCGGTGTGTTTGGTGTGTGTTTGGTGGCCCTGCTGTGAGCGGCCTGCGGGATGCCTCATTGTACATCCACAGCATGAACGAGAGAAACGCGCTTAAAGTGGCCTAAAGCCGTGTACTCCAACCTCCCTCTGGCATCTCAGTGGAGGAACAGCAAAGCCAGCCCTGCTCCTATAACAACCCACTGCGGAAAGCATGAGTGAGGCAACAGAATGGAGGACAAGCTGAAGTTTTGCCCTGAAGCAAGAACCTGGCACCAGAGCTCATGGTCTCTCCACCGAGCTAGCGCTGGGTAAGGTGAGAATAATTAACGGTAATAAATTGAATTGTCAGTCTATTCACGTTATGCTTTCTGAGTACACCATGTGCTTTTGACAATGACCGGCGCATAATTTAGTCCTGTACTCATTATGCATAAGCATGTTAATGTGCAATGTTACAATAATGCATATTCATAATTCTACTGGTTTTATTTGTCTCGTTCATTCTTCAGTGTCAGGATTGTCACTGTGGGTCGTGAACATTAATTAAAAATATGTCCTACTGTATATTTATATGGATCTCCCTATCCAAACCTAAAAAAAAGTTGAAAATGAATAAAAAACATATTACACCTGTATAATACTGAGTTGCCCAACTGTGTGCTGTGTGACCTGAGGACATGTCGTGGTCCTTACAGGTACGGAGGGACTCTGTCCAGTTAGGAGTACTACTGTCATTTTTGGAATTCGGGGGGACTTCGCAAAGCTGTTTAGTGATTAGTCGGATGATGCTCTCGATCGGCCATCAACAGAGCGAAGATGCAAGCTTCCTCGATGATTGTGTGGTATACCAATAAATCGCGCATAATACAGCATTTTATATGTTCGGTGGTCCAGTATGTATAGGAACTCTCCTAAGGCTGGGCAATATGGCGATTATCATGGTCGGTGAGTGGTAGTACTTAATGTGCAGTGAAGTTGGGAAGCACTGAATAACAAACAAAGTCTGTTTTATATATATATATATATATTTATCTATATATATATATATATATATATATATATATATATATAATTAACAATTATTTTTTTCTAGAGGTTCTATTTCGTTGGTTCTACCTAGCAAAAAACACACACACACCACACACACACAAACATACACTAATAATTGTGATGCACACCTGGTCCTATTGAGTTACCTTAAAATTGAATGAGGTTTTTGGCCTCTCCTGTAAAGTTGCTATTTTGAAGATGCTAGTTTGTATTTGGATGCTATACAAACTCGCAAGGCTTGTGTAGGTTCACTGGTGGACATGATGATAGTAAATAAAATGGCTGGTTCCCATCATCACTGTAAAAATAAATAAATAGATCAATAAAATCAATAAACCAGTTTCTGCAATCAGCCAGTCACACCAAACGTCGACTCTATTTACTCTCTGTTTACCACTCTGTTATGTCAGCAACTGATTTTTGAGCCAATTTTGAAAGATGGGTGGAATCCCCCTTCAAGATTTGTGGAGGTCATTCCGTTTTGCATGGCGTGACTGGATGGGTGGGTTTCCTTTTAGTTAAAATGAGAACACGACAACGAGGAAGAGGATGATGGTGGTGGTGGTGGAGATGATGATGATGATGATGATGATGATTGTGGTGGAGATGATGATGATGGTGGTGGTGGAGATAATGGTGGTGGTGGTGGTGGTGATATGATGATGGTGGTGGTGGGGATGATGGTGGTGGTGGTGGTGGTGGAGATGATTATGGTTGTGGTGATGGAGATGGTGGTGGTGGTGGTGGTGGAGATAATGATGGTGGTGCTGGTGGAGATGATGGTGGTGCTGGTGGAGATGATGGTGGTGGTGGTGGAGATGATGATGGTGGTGGTGGAGATGATGGTGGTGGAGATGATGATGATGGTGGTGGTGGTGGAGATGATGATGATGATGGTGGTGGTGGTGGAGATGATGATGATGATGATGGTGGTGGTGGAGATGATGATGATGGTGGTGGAGATGATGGTGGTGGTGGTGGAGATGATGATGATGATGATGGTGGTGGAGATGATGATGATGGTGGTGGAGATGATGATGGTGGTGATGATGGTTATGATGGTGATGGTGGTGGTGGTGGAGATGGTGGTGGTGGAGATGATGATGATGATGGTGGTGGTGGAGATGATGATGATGATGGTGGTGGTGGAGATGATGATGATGATGATGGATTCAACTCTATCTTCCAGTCAAGCTGTGAAGTGCTCTGATGAAGCCCCACCCCTTCTGTACAGGCTGGGTGTCCTCTCGGATGCTGGTGCTGATCGTGTCTGTGGTTCCGCTTATATGGACAACGGAGGCCCACAGCAATCGTGGTTTGATGGAGGCGAGAGACCCGCTGAATTAAGCTACTGAGCAGCCGTAGATCGCCCACAAACAGCTGTCACATATAATAAGAGCTATAAACTTAATCACCTACTGAAGGCCTTGGCCTTTATTCTGCTCCTACAAGCGATTAGCACGAAACCGCTTGGCTCCGAGTGTGTCATGAGGTCTAAAGTGCGGCGTGTTATTCTAAACCTAATAGCGGCGTTGGGAGAGGGAATGGAGGGCATGTGTTGTGATGGTAATAAAGCAGATTAATGATGGAGTAGTCCGTCACAAAGCCTGCCGCTCCTATTCAGACGCTCCCTACAATTAAAGAGAACAAGAAACCGACTGATACGAAGTCGTAGACTTGCGCGCTGGTTGACGGCAGCGCGGCTCAGTACATGGTTAATTGTCATTATGCCAACACCCACGCAGTTTCCCTGATTGAGAACGGGTGGGGTTGCTTTACTGACCCTGTATTAAGCATTCTGTGTTCTGTGGAGACGTCAGAGACAGCCCTCCGTTCTGAGTGCAAAGCCGTCTTCTGAGACTGAACACTGGAGAGGTGGCTCCAGGTTGCTCTAGACTGACGGCTGATCTCCTGAAGAGAATGGAGGCTGGAATAAAGGCTTTAGAGTGTGCTGTGTTCGATTGATAGTACCCGTTTGGACTGGACTGGGGGGTCTTCTGCACAGTACCGTATCTGCTGATGCGGATACATACACACTGGAACTACATTTACCTGGATGAGCATTACACTCACAACACTGCTTATCCAACGGCCATTTCATCATCCTCGTCATCCTGATCGCCCTTCTCATCATCGTCATCCTCATTCTCCCCTATCAGCAGCTTTCCAACTCCGGAATGTGTGGTCTGTTTGTTTATTTGCTTATGTATAGCTTTTTAATCCGATGCACAGTTTTCGGAAAAAATAAAAAATAAAATTGGGTTAAATTCCGTATTTTTCCCCATTAATAATTAATGGGTTGGAAATGTACCCACTCATCTCCTGTACTTCCCCTCAACCAACAGACATCGTTTGACATACGCAATCTCAGGGAATCAAGAATGTGATGATAGTCTGACCTGCACTCGTCTCTTTGTCTTCATCCCCCGACCCCATCTCTTGTTCTTCTCCGGGTCCCGTTCATTTTTGGTCCATGTTTGCCTAAAAGCCAACAAACTGTATCTACTCACTCAGGCCAGGTCCCCAAACTCTAATCCACAGTCATACGGGCCCGCACTCCTTTTATTCATCCTTCATTCCTCCCATAGACTCCCAGACATGTTCAGCCACACCTCTAGTGGTCAGCTAGCAACACTCTTAAGATGTGCAATCACTCAAACTCACTTTCTTCACTCCTCTCCTCTTTCTCCTTGAACATTTTTTGTTCCAGTAACTCATTCTGCAGTTTTCCAAACATCAACATATTCCAGAATGTTCTGTCTTCTCGGGAATGGTGTGCTTCTATACCGTTTTTAGCACCCACACTTAATGTTTCGGAAAAAACTTCGTTAAATTCCGAACTTTAATAATGAATGGGCTGGAAACTACACGTTCATCTACTGTACTTCTGTTTGAAGGGGTTGTACTACTGTACAGACCCTGTTTCACATACACATCTCAGGGTGGACCACACATTTTATGTTGGTCTGTCCTGCACTCGTCTGTTAGCCTTTATTTCCCCTTCACTCGTTCCTCCCATAGAGTCCCATTCATTTTCACCCCCACTGAAACCCTGTTGTTCCCTTTAGCCACCAAACTGTATGTACTCACTCAGAGCAGACCCCCAAAACCCCCTACAGGCGCAATGACCTGCACTTCTGTTGTTTATTCATCCCTTGTTCCTCACATACACTCCCAATTTATTTTTAGCAGTATCTCAGCAACGAGCCAGCATCAGCTGCACAGTCGCTCTGCATGTTCTTCAGGAGAAGCACTTTCTTTTCTATTGCCTCTGTTTCTGTATGGGTACGTATGCAGTAAAATGCAGGGAGGGGGTGGGGTTTAATTTAGAGCACACATTCCTTAAAAAGCCTGTTCTCCAGTCCTGATATTGTTCCAGAGTCACTGTGCGTTCCCGTACAGTACAGGTGCTTTGGCCATACTGGTTGACAGTAGTTGATGAATGTTCCTCTTCTATTCCACAGATGCACAAAGAGCCGTCCACGCTCCCTCACGGATTACAGACAAAGTGCTGGAGATGTTCAGGAGCAAAAGCGAATTTACCTTCATGGCCTCCATCCAGCAGAAAGCGTCCACCTCTGGTGTCCTCTTCTCCATCCATGAGGCTGAACACAGGTAGGTGTATCTGCCTTGGTTTCCTCCTGCCGTCTCTTTGGTTTCCTGCACAAGCTTGTTGAAACTGTTGCACTGATAATTGAGTGGATCCAACCAGAAGCCCCTTTTGGTGCATGTGGTGCATTCTGTTCTGAGGTCAGTGTCTGCCGTACCCAGGCGTTGTTCAGCTGTCCAAACCTGATGCATGCATGTTTGGATTGGATTTGTGGTGTTACATAAAATGGACAAAAGTATGCAGACACCTGACCTTCACACCTGTATGAGCTTGTTGGCCATTCCAATACCATGGGCATTTTCTGAACTGCTTGCCCAGAGTAAGACTCAAGTGATCGTCCGAAAGGTGTGCTGTAGCATAAACATCAACCTACACCAGAACTAAGAGATCCAGACCCTGGAAAATAATCCCAGATGCATCATCCCTGTTTTGCCAAACATTACTGTTGACCCTGTGCACTCTAGTAGGTGGTGTTCTTCTGGCAGCTGCCAAACCTAGATTCATCCATCAGACTGCCAGACAGTGAATCATGCAAAACAAATTTGCTCTGCTTCGGAGTTCAGTGGTGGGATGCTTCACACCAGTCTAGCTGACACTTGGCATCGCGTAAAGTGATCTCAGGCTGCTCATCTATGGAAACCCATTGCATGAGGCTTCTGGTGCACCGTTCCTGTGCTGATGTTGCTCACTGGTGCGTTCTAGGACAGGGCCATGTTTACTGAGCTCTTCTGTACAACCTATTCTTCTGCCAGCATGTGGAGATACACATAGATGCATCTGAAACACCTGAACTCGGTGCTCCTGAGAGCTGTCTCCATGCTTTGTAATAACATATCTACACAGATCTATTCCTCCCTGTGAAACACTCAACCAGCAAACACGGATACAATCGCACAGCATGGCTGCTACTTACAGTGTGCTGTAGGGGTTATGATATTAGTCAAAGAGGAATGCGGATCTCTTTCCCTCTCTGGACTACTGAAGCCTGCGTGTTATCCAAGGTTTACGAAACTGTAGAACACAAGCAGGTCATGCCGGCGAAACCTGCAGGTATGGTGCATCCTATGAGGGGCCTGAGCCATAAGGGGGACCCTGTGAGCAACCAGCAGACACTGATACAGCCACACAGCATGACTGCTACTTACAGGTTACCGTTGGGGTCGTGACAGTAGTTAAGGTGGAATTGCGGATCTCTCGGCACTGTGTGTAGCCTCAGTGTTATCTGAGGTTTGGGGAAACTCTCTGGAGTGAAATGATGCAGAGTAAGCCAGCATCTTGGATTTAAAGTTGTCCAGGATGATCTTGAAGATGTGGGTGCGCGAGGCAACCGGGCCTGGTGAGGGGTGATTGGAAAAGAGTATGGAAAAGTGCCGAGGTCCCCGTTACAGCCTGGGAGGGTAGGTTTCTGCACATGTAGTTGCACATTGCTGTTGGTTTGTTGCAGTTACTCCTGCTGGGCTGGAGCGTGAATATCATCACTGTCCAAAGGAAAACATAGATAGCCCATACAACTAATTTTTTAACTTTTATGCATCATTTGAACACAGCAGCTTGTAACGCACTCAGTAGTTGGGTGAAGGCTCCCGGGGAGGGAGATGCAACAGGGGGTTAGCTGCTTCCCCCGACCTCCATAAAGAAATCCATGCGAGACACAGCCGTTTGGAGCACTGGACCATTCACTGGGCAGAGGAGCACCCACACCTCATGGTTACAATCTCCGACAACACTGCAGCAGAGCATACAGGCTACAAACCCCCGTAACCATTCCGCGTGCCGTACTTACATAGCCGTTAGCTTTGTACTCCCTCTCTCGCTCACGACACACGCATGCGCTCAATGCCGGCACTTAAAGTGACCGTTACAAGCTGCTGTTTACACTGTGTGCAGGTGGACCCACTGAAATGGCCCACACTTGCTTGGGAAAAAGTCTGGTTCCATTAACTTGACTTACATTGGAATTAAATCAGGTCTTTGCCCACTCCTGTTACTTGTTCATCTTTGGACAGTTAGGGGCGGAGTCAGGGCTGTTATGTAACAGTCTAAGATTGTGGAAACAGCTAGTTTTACTGGCCTCCTCTACCAACGCAGGATTTCTACTGGACGGAGGAACAGCAGGGGTGTGAGGTTCCCAGTATGTCACTCGAGTGTAGAGAAGCTTTTGCAGCTATGGGGTTCCCATAGTAGACCTCTTTAAAGGCACAGGAACAGCCTGTTAAGTTGTAAAGGAGGATGAAATGAATATGTAAAATATAGCGTGTATAAAATCACATAGATATGAAAATAACAAACAGGGAATGTGAAGGATATGAGGCCCTTTAAAACTAAACCACGCGAGAGAACTGTCACTGTACAACCACACAGAGGAAGCTACAACTTAATTACACAGGTTTATACGCTGAAAGGATAATGACCGGGTGGGAAGGCGGTTGAGAAGAGAGCTGTAACTAGCTGCGGAACACACTATTGTCTTGCATTCTGAATTGGATGATTCACGAACATCTTTTTTTCCCCCTCTGTCATCTCGAGCTGTTTGGAGACTTACATCGAAGGCTTCTAATGAATTTGAGTGTTTTCCCTGTTGGAACACATCTACTCCAAACTCATGATGGGCTGTTTAATTACCTGATCATTCAGGAGCATTATAAGGAAAAGAAAAGACGGCTCTGACATGTGACCGCAGCTGTAGGACCAGGATTGGGGGAAGAGCGCTCTCCTGCTGTAGTGCTGTGCACCCAGTTTGGTTTGCAGTGTGTTCTGTTTCTATTGTCCACTGCTTCAGCTTTCAGAGAGTTCTTCTACCTGTGCTTATAGGTAAGGTCACCTCTAATGGGCTGTAGGAGGACCATGAATGAGGCAACACGTTGGCTCTCGATGCTGTAGTGTGCTGCCAGTACTGCCACACTGTTTTCTCCAACAGTTATTTCCACTGACAGAGACTGACCAGCTCTCCTGGGACTGTTTACTGCTTTGCATTCTGGGAGGAAGAACACGGCTAACAGGCTTGAAAAGAAGGGGGAGCAAGGGGTGGGGGTGATTTTAATTAATTCATTAAGTAAACTTGAACGAGGGAAACCTCAGTAAATAAGAGGGTTGCACTGAATGTTTTTTGTTAATGTTAAATTATTCTGCCGGAATAAACGTTTTCAGTTTCGTCCAAATAAGTAAGCATGGCCTTTTATTATCCCACATGGGGGAATTTACATCGTTACAGCAGAATATACAGTAAACAGATACAGAGCTCGAGACTAACACCACCTTTAACGCCTTAACACGGACGTCCACCAGCTTTTATTCCATTTTGAGCGTTCCCGCGTAACGGAACTCCAGAGTAAAGATCAGAACAGAGCCGCTACAGCGAGGCAGAGGGACAGCAGGTACTCGGCTGGTACACAGGGGGCCCCTTTTTCTCTATTATGCCCGCATCCTCTGTAAAGAAGGAACACGGGCCCCAGTTTACAGCTTTGCGATGCAGTCGTGTCCAGGCTGGAGGGAGGTGATCTCTGTGCTCTCTGTGAATGCTCATATTCTGGTTTGTCGGTGTGTCTTCTGGGCTGGTAAAATGTTCAGTGTTGGATAAGACCGTTTCATCAGCAGACAAAAATACATTTACTCTATTTAATTAGTCGATGTTGTGAAAAAACTGGCACAATTAACAAAACACTGAATACCGCGTTCAGCATTCGGCTCCTAAGGTTTCATTTTGTTCGGTTTCAGCTTCGCGAAAAAAAAAAAAATCTGTTTGTCTCTAGCGATAAATAATTCTCACAGCAAGTTTCCTGTATCATGGTATCCGACCCAAGTTGGCTACTCTGTCCAGGTTCTATCCAGGTTCAGCGCAGAAGAGCAGTCTCTCTGAAATACTGAACAAAGCTGTTTGATCAGGTTCTTTAGGGGAGTGGCCGTGTTCTAGATTCTGTTTAGGTTCTATATGATTTCGGTTTTCGACCCAAACTGCTACTGCTTAGTAGGCTGGGCAGGCTATGTGGGCTAAACTCTGCTTTGGACGGTTGGCTTGCTAATCAAAGCGCTCGTACTTATTCTTGCCACAAGGGGGCCCCTGTGAGCAATTATA